>JAIPRL010003596.1:0-45530 GCA_025469235.1 Pemphigus obesinymphae
AGCATCTAGTTTCGGTCTTAGCTTTTAGTTTTAAACATAAATTTGACTTAAACTGTAATTGTAATGTATAATTTTCGTATTGTAATAGGACTTATTGTCCGTATATTTGAAATAAATAAATAAATAAATATAAGACGTATATTGTATAATACGGTCATACGGCCATATTTACTGGCTACTCGCCAACAATTTTTTCGTCGATCAGTTTATATTAAATCGGTATTTAATATTCTTCGAAATTATATGGGAATTATGATTTTATGAACACGTAGCGATGTAGTTTAAGGGTACACGTTATATATGTGTTGTATAAAACAAAATATTAACTATTTTTAAACAACATGTAAATATTCATTGTTTTAAACTTTTGTAGTGCAAAAAAAATCTCTGTGAAAAAAATTAAAAATGCAATTTATGCGTATATCAATTTTCAAGTGAACATAAAGGACCTAATTTTGATGTTTGTTGTGGGGGGGGGGGTCATAACCTCCCCTGGATCCACGCCTGATATATGATTTGCATATATCTATACAAAAAAAAACACAATTTTAAAACCATAATATACTCAGAATCTAAAATAAAAAAATACGGTAGGGACCATCTGGCACACCTCCTGGCTATATATAGCCCTCTTGGCTGGGTATTTAACTTTTGGTCGTGTGACCATTAAAAAGAGAGATATTCACAAAAAATCTATATTTGTGACCTTTGACTTCGAAAAAACCTTTGATGCGGACGCGATATCGGTGCAGACTTTTTTTTTTGGTTAATCAGTACCCTATGATGAAACTTTTCAAAAGTTTTCAAAGTTTCAAAACTTTAGTATTTTTTGTAAGTATCAAACCCCCATTGACTGGAATAATGTGTATTGGTATTATTGTACATTTTTTATAAGTTAATATATCAAAAGCCGTAAAAACGTTTAAATGGTTGGTTAAATACATAATTTTGTAGAGAATTATTCCTCTACAGTTTTAGTTCTTATATTTTTTGTTGTACAATCAATAAACAGCGAAATATTCACTCAAAGGCCATTTTTTTAAACCAAAATACCATATTTTTTTTAAAAAATGGCCGTTTTCAGAGTGGTATACCGCAAAAATGGCTACTCGTACATGAAAAATGTATATGATCTTTTTTGTAGACAATTTTCCTCTCTAAAAATTATATATTTAACTTTTCGTCGTGCGACCATTAAAAAGCGAAATATTCACGAAAAATCTATATTTGTCACCTTTGACTTCGAAAAAACTTTTGATTCGGACGCATTATCGGTGGCAACATTTTAGATGTTATTTATAATGATATAATAAAGTGTATGCAAAAATTTAGCTTGATCCGAGTATTTTCAAAATATAGCTTTTTTTTCGTCAAATTTTACTGTGCTATAGACGTGCACAGAAAAAACAAAAATTAAAAATGTTTCTAAAGGCACTAAAATGAGTAAAATAGGAATGTTCCTTCTCCGTACGTCAAATGTATAGATATTGAGATAACTTTTCTTACAAAAAAATTACAAAAAATAATATTTGCTTGAATTCAAGGCAAATTATGTATTATTTTTCATGTTATAAAATCTCTTTTAAAAATGGCTTTATTATAAGCCGTGTACCACGATTAAGGTTACTCGTACATAAACAATATATTTTTTTTTATAGAGAATTTTCTCCTTTACAATTTTTATCGAAAAATATAATTCGATATAATCGACAAATAAAAAGCGAGATATCTACTCAAAGGCCTTTTTTTTTACAGACTCATTTTTAACCATTTTTTTTTTCGTGAACAGTTGTTTATACACAATATAAATAGCCTTTTTGTAAAGTTTTGATGTACATATCTATAGAGTAAAACTTCTCAGCTATTTACAAATTCTTTAAAAAGACTCTATTGACGCATTTCCAATAAAGGACGGGTAAATAATAGAAAAAAGGTTTAATTGTTTTGCAAAGAGGGTGATTTGTTGCTCATTTTGTAGCCTAACCTTTGTATCTAGATAAAAATAAGTCATATTACAATTTTTAGACAATTAAACGATGAAAAATTTTTAATTGCAACTTTTTGTCGTAAGTAAAATATTTATTAATATTTTTAGAAAAACTCAGCTTTGGGGGGAGGATTAACCCTACCCTACCAATTTATAAATGGAAGGTGGGTGGAGTTTTTTTTTTTTAATATTAGGGTATATCCTCTGATAATTTTTAAGCTCATTGTTTAGCCTTTTTTAAAAAAAATGTTATTCCTCCCACGCTATACCAAGGTCATTAATGAGCCTATACTATTATGTATTTTGTATGGGTTGAAATATCAAAAGTAGTAAAACGGTTCAAAACGATTATTTATATGTAAAAAATACATCAATTTATAGGAAATTCCTTTCTCTACAACTTTTTTTTTGAAATTTTTCTATCGTATGACGAATAAAAAAGCAAGGTATTTACGAAAAGGCTTTTTTTTTCAACATTTTCAAAAAATGGTCATTTGGCAAGACTAAAATAAAACGAGATAATCACTCAAAGGTCATATTTTTTTTACCTTTGACCTCAAAAAAGCCTTTGTTTCGGACCTCATATCGATGGTGATTTTTTTTTGGTTAATCAGTGCTCCAAGACGAAAATTTTTTCCGAGTTTCAAAACTTTATGATTTTTTGTAAGCTAAAGCCCATTTTGGTTTCCCATTGATTAGGCTAGTATGATTTATCCAACAATGACTTTTATATTAGCCGGGCATTTAACGTAACCCACATATACACCTGCTTTGATAAGGCATTCTAATAATAAATAATTGGTACACACTTAAAACTCAATTTTGACTTTAAATTACAAGATATTAAGATTTAAAGAAACTCAAATTAATACAAAAATATTAATTTGCAATAAAATAATAACTATTTTTGTGTCCCCTGTAAAATTATATTTTAAAAGGTTACATCAGTTGGCCTTTCCACCGACGATATGTGCTATTCACGTATTTTAAACAATAAACAATTTAAACATTTTATTTTCACAAAAAAATATGTGCTTATGTATATATAGACAACTAAAATTAATAAAACGATTAGAAATAGTAAATATTTGCAAATTATTGATGTTCGTAACCAATGCCGATGCTAAGTAATATTTGTGAGGAGTCGTGAAGTATGAAATTGACGACTTGTGCTTATTAATAATGACGACTTACAAAAAAATTTTCTTGCTTCGCCTGAAAGATTTCGTTACCTATACGAGTATATTACTGGAATCTATTACCTACTTGATCATATATTAAATAATATTTACCATAATATAGCTCACGAAATTGCGAGGGTGATATTAGCCCAACTTGTGACAATATCTCAGTAGAGATTGGTAAACTTTTGGTTTACGATTGTTGGTCGGTCAAAAAATTATTAGAATGCACAAATTGAGTCATTCGAGAATCACTGTTTTGACGAGATATGACCACTCAATGTGCTAAATGTTAATGTCATCCACAAATTTTTGTGAACCGTACTGTAATTCATTTTAGGTTTTTAAATACAAGTTTAGACATCTTATATCACTGTTGTGTCCGTTCATAGACCGCAGTTACTAATACATAGTTATAATGGCTAATTTTTCTGATTTTCTGTAGTGCACATTTTTAGTTTAATTTAAAATTTAATTACCAAATACTCGCGGGGTTTTATATAATTTATAGTAGGTATCAAAATTAAATAACATCGACATATTTCCACGGCCTACTAAATACATATTTACAAATATGTATAAATATTATACAAATAATTTGTTTTTGCTAAATAATTTTCCGAGTGAGGGGTCTTTACGACCCCCTAAACCACAACGGGGATATAAGGTGTACTTATAAAGTTATTTGTAGAAACCCAAAACGATTTAAGTTTTCACTATATAATATACATTTTAAGAAAGCAAGGAATATAATAATATGTAATACAACGCATGCTTTAAAAAGTTACAAAAATTTAAATAAATCGTTTTCTCAAGACTTTTGCATTTAAAATTGTCTAATCTGCGTCGTACATACGCGTTATTACTCATTAGTCATTATATTTATTTTTTAAAATACAATTACGCGTGATAATAAATTAAAATGCAAACAATAACAAAATAAAATAAATTTTAATATACTTAATAATATCAATTAAAAAGTTCAATACAGACACGCTGTAAACGTGTTTTTTATATACACGAATAAAAATACAATTAGGTATACATGTAAATTGCGATAAATTTGTTGTACATTTCACAACACATAATAAAATAAAATTATATTATGTATAAGTAGGTATATCAATTATATCAATTATATCTAATGTATGACTATTATAATATTATATCTATAAATAAATATTGAAACTTCAAAGTATGTCAGACTGGGTGTAGGTTGTAAAAAAATGTACGAGTATTTAATAATATCTATAGTTTGTTACATAATATCAAGTACAAATAATAAACAATAAAGATTGTCCGCGTTTAACCATGTTAATGGTCTCGTTGTATTTAAATTTGATGATAACAATATAATATTTAAATAATTATTATAACATTAATATATGAACTTTATAAGCGTGCAGGAAACGGAGTAGAAAAAATATTGTATTCAAATGACCAATAACGCTGAAGTTCTAAAATGCGTACAGGAAACACGTACATTTCCTCAGCCTCTCTCCTCAATGGGATGTTGGAAACATTTTTCCCCTTCAATATTTAGTATGAAATTTGTATAAATTTGTATGTCCAATCCCGGAACTTGTACGATATCCGAAACATGAGAAAAGTTGATTTTAGTGTGGGAAGCTGGAGAAACGTTTCTCCAGCCTCCCTCATCTTGTAAAAATCACAATTCTCGAAATTATTTTGCATAATTATTTAGTACGGAATTTGTATGAATTTGTATGACCAATCCTGTAACTTATATGACATCCGAAACATGATAAAAATTCATTTTAGCGTGAGAGGGGTTATGAACTGTACGCATTTTAGAATTTCAGCTTTATGAGTCGTTTAAATACGATATTTTTTCTACTCCTTTTCCTGAAACTATGAATATGAGTATGGTAACATCGCAATACATTTATGCTCAATCGTGTTAGCAATGGCGTATTTAGAGGGAAGATTAGGGAGATATATCTCCCTCCTTGATTTTTCTTTTGAAAAGAGTGCAATTAAGAAATATACCCTAACACACATCTCTTAATAAAAGTACTGTGTGCATTTACCCGTGCTTACTTCAACGCACCTGAACGTACATTTTCTTCTTGATTTGCTCGATAAAGAAAAGATACAAAAAATAATTGTTATGGGATATTTTATGTTATAAATTGTTATATTAAATTTCCTATATACTTATAGCCTTATATGATACTTATTTTGATACTTATATCATGTTATTTGTCTAAAACGAATTTTAGAGTTTAAAATTTTACTATAAAATGAAGTGTTATATACTTATAAAATATTGTTAATTAGTTGTACAGGGTGTAGTTAGGTTAATTAAAAAAGTGAGGAGTAGGTATACCCAAATCATTATTTACGACTACTGTACTACTGCAGTGGGTATATATTAATCTAATATTATGACTATATAGAATATTGTAAGTAGATGTTTTTCGGAATTTTGTGAGGGTATATACCCTCTTTTTGCTTTCCATGTATAATTTATAATTGTAGGTATGCATTACTACACCGATGTTCATAAAAAAAAAAAAAAACGTTTCATTGGATTCGAGCATAATTATTATTGCAATGTGCGAATTTCGTTTATCATGAAATATTATAGTTGAAAACTACGGTAAATTAATTTTTATTTTTTTATTTTTTTTTGTCAAAATTACCGGTGGATACATAAAAATGGAACTGAATTTTGATCGATTATTAAACACTTGAATAATTTAATTATATTGATAAAAATCATATAATTCCCGTGTTTTTAATTAATTATTTAAACATTATTAGACAAACTATGTTTTTTTATTTATCAGATACAAGTTGATGTTAAGTGTCCACCGAGGAAAATAAAAATTAATAATTAATTTTATACTTAATAATAAATAATTTCTATTAGATCGTCGAACTTGGTATCCCAGACATCACAATCGAATACCAACACAGACATTTGTATTGGTTCATTAAAAAGCACAAAGAATATATATATGCATATTAACTATATTATATAACTTATAATATAAAACTATATAATATTATATAGTTTAACAATTTAAAATTCATTCTTTAAAATTATTTTTAAAAATATTATATAGGTATTAATGTATTATATAATACGTAAAATAATTATATAAAACAATTTCAGAAAGCTCATTGTGCGAGCTTATATATTTTTATAGTAGGTATATCATATATATATATATATTAAAACTACAATAATACTCGATTCGCTAAAGATATTTTTTCTCGAAATATTTACCTATGTGTTTCATGTGGCAACTCGTATTTAAGTCGTTCTTGTGTATCAATATAATAATTGATAAGTAACATCGTAATCGAAGTACGTATTTACAGAATAAAAGTAAATATTATTGTGGAATCGAGTTTTTTTTTTAAAAAATTAATTGTTACACAAGTTATAATTATATATATATATATATATATATATATATTAAACCCAGACTTGTGTGAAATACTTTTTAAAAGTGTTTCGAATACATATTCCGAATACTTCGAAAAAAGTATTCAGAATATGTATTCGAATACTTCTTGATAATGATATCCCAAATATTTTTAGAATACCTTTTCTTATCTATATGGACTATATGTATTGATTTCAATAACGAAAATATTAAGTAATAATTATATTATTATTCAACCGAACGATGAACATGAACAATGTGTATTTGATGGGTTATAATTATTTTACAATCTGAGCGAACATTATTTATTTACATTGAAGTCAAACAAAACACATTTCTTTTAAATATATAATTGGACCTAAAGAATAATTTTTTCAAGGAATAAGATATTTTTAAAAAGTACTTAAAATCCTGTATTAATTGAGTACTTAAATTATCTGTAAAAAGGTAAACTTATACAATGAAAATGTCTATTAGTTAAGCTAGTGCAAAAATTATTTATTTTAGAGTTAAGTTAAAAAGTTTTTAAAAAAGAATAACTTTTTAACCGTAGTTAATTACCACTTTTGTTCATTCTTCATTTGTAACTATCTATCTTATTCAATCTTATAATATAAGAGATAGAATAGGTAATATACCAACCTATACCTATTTGTATGAAAAGTACTTACCTATACGTACTGTATAGAATCGAAATCGATACAGTTTTATTAGTTTTTTTATATTAATATAAATATTTACCTATAGTATCAAGTTTAAAGATGAAACATGAAAACATTATCTACATACACAAATTGAGGGTCACGGCAACAAATATTTGCATAAATTCTTCGCTCGTACTGCCCACCAAGTAATGTTATCATAATAACATGTTAAAAAAGTAGAAAACAGAATTTTCGTCCAATCGTATAATATTCATTCAAATTAAGGAAATATTTTCATAAAGTATTCAAGCAGTACAAAAATCGGTAAAATAAAATAAATATATGCAAATATTTGTTGCCGCGACCCTCAGTTAAAGTTATACTTAAACTTGATAGTATAGGTAAATATTTATTTTATTATAAAAAAATTAATAAAACTGTTGGAAATTAAAGTTAAAGCTTTACGTTCGAAATCGAATTCTATATGAAGAGGAATTTGCAGAACTTATGACCGTATAAGTAGGTATTATGAATTGTATATTTTTTGTAACCCATATTATATATCCAGAGGGATCTTGAACTTTTATAATAATATTGTAGTTTGTATTTAAAAGGCCACACGATGGAAAAGTTTGAAAAGCAGTGATCTATAAAATGTTCGTTCCTAGGTTATTTTTCTTCATCAAAATTAAATTTTAATGAAACGGATAATGCGTGGGTATTTTAAAACGTCGTGGTTTGAAATAAAAGTTTCAAAAAAGTTTCCAACGGGAGTTTCTTAAAATGTCGTGATTGGTCCATTCGCTCTAATATATTATTAGATATGACAAAACTATACCGATATTATGGATTCTGTAATCTATAATATTATGCGGAACGTAAATTTCTTATAAATTTTAAAATTTTATAATTTATAAATTTTATGAAATTTTTAATTTTTAATTTCTTATAAATCACCCGATCAGGAAGACCGAGACGGCGAACGCGGGCGTGGCTGTGGCATTATCTGAGGAAACGGTATTCAATATCGCGGCGGTTCACAATAATAACAATAATAATAATAATAATAATAATAATAATAATTTATTGTCAATTAATATCATACGAAGGCCACTCTATGCGCCCGACCGTCAGAACCTGTTATAATAATGCGTATATTCACCGCTGAGACCGTTAATCAGTATTAATTTATTATTATTGTTATTATTATTATTATTATTATTATTATTATTATTATTATCATCATCATCATTATTATCATTATTTATTATTAATATCATTATTGGCACGCATTGTCCGCTCAAGTAGATGTTTATCACGATCGCCGTGCAGCAGTACGTAAGTGCGCGCGCCCGTGTTCGGTTTGCTTCGGTATACCTATCATTTATTTACGTGTCGTTGCGTCGTAATGATTATTCTCCGTGTGTGATTTCTACCGGTGCATTATATACACAAATCGGCATTACCGTAACCGTGGTATACAGAGGGATTAACAATACTGTATTGTTAAGTCGGCACAGGCATAACACGGCCTGCGGTGGAGTTACACAGGTACCTATAGAGATATTTTCGTAATTTACACAAGGATTAGGCCAATAATTAAGTCCAAAACAACATATATGGCGAAATTACCTAAGGATTATCCGCCCACCCCCAAAATGTACGTAAATCTTTTCCTGAAATTCGAAAAATCGCTTTTAAAAAAAGACAAATATAATAAATATATTCAGGACCTATAGGTACATACACAAACACGGACTTCTGCGTTACTCATTGCAGGCCTGTATAGTTAATGATAATATTAACCCGTAGGCTGTAGTTAGCTTTAAGTTAATTAGAACATTTTTCTTAAATAGTTGAGAATTTAAATGTGATTAGTCAAAGAATTAACCATAGTTAATCGGGTTAATCGTTAAATTTAAGTAGACTTCACTATAAGTAAAATCAAAAAATTTATTTTTATCCACGGTATAAAATTATTTATTTATATATCCTTTTTTGTTTTGTTAATATAAATAATGAAAATAATAATAATAATAATAATATTACAAATTACATATAGGTATATCTGTATGTATTTTGCACATTATTAAATAAATTATTATTATATATTATTGTTTTTTTTTTTTGTATTATCACAAAACAAAATAAGTTGTAGACAAAAATGTATATCTAATAATGTTAGTTATGTACCTAAAAAGTTTCAATTTTCCGTTTATTCTTAGATTCTGTGCAGTATTCGATTTTACAATGATAATAGTATTTGTTTTTTATTTTATTTTTTCTGTGGATAAAATTTCCGATAGTATTAAGGTAAAGAGTTTTTTTGATGAAAAATGTTTTTAGATGGTACTTTTAATAAGAGACCATATTTTTATCATCCCAGTTGTTTTGGTTAAGCATACCTACCTAAAAATAAACTACTGATTATATCAAAAAACTTTTTTTAATTGAAAAATATCAAATAAAGTTTTCATGGTTACTGTTTATGTATTACTGTACTGAAATAATTCTATGATAATGTAAATTATGGTGATGTCATAAAATGTTCAAAAAGTCTTTTACTGTAATAGCTATACATATATTTCTGCTCATAATCGTTTTATCTAATGTTGTTCAATTACGGTATTTCATTTTTTTTTTGTGAGTATTATACGGTATCATATGTGTATAATACTGTAAATATACAACTATTGTTATCATGTTTGACCTTAGAATATCAGAAATTCAATACTATAATGTTTTACATGAAGAGCGTTTCTCTAACCAACAAATTTCTGAATAAATTTAGAAAAAATATTAAAATATAGTGAAAAAAAAATATTAAATAAATAGTATTTTTTTTTGTAAACCGAGCTATTATATAATATTATCATTTATTTATTAACGGTATAATAATTACAATTTACAGGAATTTGATATAACTACCTACATTATAAAACAAAACATACATTCTTCTTAAACTAGTATATAGGAACTTGTTATAGATTACAATTAACTTATACGTGTAATAGAATAAGACAAAATAAACTGAAAAATAAGAAATAAGTCAATAAAACAAGTTTGTGATTTTATTTTATACTAAGAAAACGTTACTCCACGATTTTTAAATGGATTTATAAAGGCAGTTTTATCTGCATTTTGAGAAAATTTAATTTTACTTAAGATGACTTAAATAAATCACTTTTCGACAAATCAACTAATTTATTTTGGACATATTGTCGGTATGAATACAAATAACTTAAGAAGTTTTTATTTAGGGTATTATAATTGTTTCACCATTTTATCGGTATTTAATAAGACAGCGTCTAGAAAAAATCGCAAATACATTCTAAAATGCGTTTTTGCGTTTTTACGTGTGCTGTTGCATAAATGCAACTTTTCTAAAATTGATTAAATTTGAGAGGGGGAGGGTTAATCACCTTGAATATTCTTGCCTTTAGGCACTTTCCTGCAGATATACATCTTGAGCCGCTCAACTTCTGAGGACGGCCTTGTTTATTCATACAGTGAATTGTAAACGTACTGAATATTTTGTAACTGGCTAAGTATACATAGAACTATGGGTACATGATTTACTCTGTTCTATATATCATATTGCCTATGTTTTTTAAACATGATTAAATGTATTGGTTTTACAATGATATAGTGTTTTATTTTTTTTTTATATAGAAAGAGCCGAGTGATAGTTTTTGGGTAAAAAACTTTTTAGTAGTTGCAGTTTTAGTCGTTTATATATGCATATTGCATAAAGGAAAACTAACTTTCTTCACAAAAGATTTTTATAATTTTATAAAGAACAAAGTTACATAGAAAAAGAAAAAAGAAAGAATAAAAGAACATAGTTACCGACGTACATACTATATATATATATATATTATGTACCTATCTAGTTTGTAATTTAAAGATGTAATTTATCGATTTTCACAGTAATTTTCTTGAGTGAAAAATAAAACCGAAAATTATTGTAATACCTAATTGGAAAATTATAATTTTAGAAAGTTGTAGTAAATATTTACTATATTACCTAGTATCTACTGTACTAATATGTTGATATGGTAAAAATGTAATTTTTTTTACCACTTTTCGGTAACTTTTAACCAATCTTTTTGGTTAAAAACTTATTGTGAGTTCAATTTAAAATTTTTAATAGTTTTGATGTACCTATCCAAAATAATGGTGTATTGTTAAAAAGGATTTTTTTTTACAATTACAATAATTTTCAGTGTAGTTAATAATATTAGTTATAATGAAGTTATAGAGTATAGTAAATTTACGTCATTTATATAAATTATAAAATTAATATAATGTAGTAATACGTTTTGAGAAAAATAAAATGTTAATATTGCTATGTTGTGATTTTTAAATTATTTGAATGAGCAATATCGTATAACAATATTATTTATTCTAAATTAAATTATACATGAAAAATTATGAAAAAAACACAGAATTCAATTCAAATAATAGGACGTTTAAAAATGGGCCCTCTAAAAATAATTTTTAGGCTGTTCCTTCGCCCCTCTTCCTCGATAATTGCTCCACTGTATACAGTACGATTATACAACCATGTACCTATTATATAAATTATACAATGATAATTATTTACTCTTATATTTAGTATTCGATTTTCAAACATTTCTAAAGGAAAGTTTAAACAATTTGTATTCGTAAAGTAACGAACTACCTATATATTAGAGGTGGACCAAACTCGAAATTTAGGTGTCGAACCGATCTTTGAAGTTCAAAAGCAAACCCGAACTCGAATCGAACATTTAGTTTGTTTGTCAAACCCCCGAACCGAATTTTTAGTTTAATTTCGAATTCGAACCCAAATTGAACTTCAAAAATAATCAAAAAACAAAAAAAAAGGTCATTATCTTTTTTTGGTCGACCTAATTTGAATTCACATATAAAAATAGTTGATCCAAGTTCGGTTCGATTTTGAATTTTTGAAAAGCATAGAATACAATATTGTTTATGTACCAATTTAAAAGGTAAATTATTAAATCAAAATTAATACCATATAGAAAAATAAAAATATAAATACATTTTACAAAAACCAAAAATTGCGAAATAATAAAACTTATACGTTTTATAGTCAAAATGTAAGCATATAATGTTTCATTTCACTAAACAGGTCTTCCTAGTTGTATTATTTCAATTGTCTGTTAATATGATACTGAATTTTTATCTTCTATACCTATTATAATAATATAATATGCACTGGTAATAAAATAATTAATTAAATAAATGATAAAGAAATATAGAAATGTGTACAATGTGTAAAATGAACACACGGTAAATACACGTTAACTTATTCCGTATTGTTCCACAGTCCACTTGCATGTCGGGCGATTATTCGTATGGCTATGTTTTTGTGTGACAGACGATTGTCAACGTTGCCCTGAGAGACGAGCACTGTTAGATATTCGATAACCGCGCAGATGAATAATAAGTACCTAATTTAACCGTGCTATTACCTACGCATATTTTTGAACTCCGATTACTTCATAGGGTTTTCATAACAATGGAAAAAAATTTTTACTGTCGATAATTATATTTCGAAAATGCATTATTATATGAATATAAATAATTGTCAATATTTAAATCAATAATATCTAACTTGTTAATAAGTAATTTGTTAAAATTTTAGAGGGGGGGCGTCTATACACACGAGCCGTCATTGCTAAAACATACTTGTTGACTAGAAGCAATCCTGCACGATTGTACTTTAAGTTTCTTAGGACCCAGCTTGTCTAGAAGCGATTCTGAATGACTGTACTTTAAGTTTCTGAGGACTAAACGACAAGGCTCTCAAAGTACTTTTCTCACGGCTGCATGGCCTGATCCTTAATCAGGCGCGATCTTGATTAAGTCACAGAGAAACTAATAAAAGTGGTGCGTTTTTATAAAGAAATTATCGTCGTAACGAAGAAGCTCTACTTACGTGTTTTGTTTAAAAGTGCATTTTATATATTTTATGTTACCGTATACGCGTCCGTCTCAGTAAACCGGCGCATACGACGATATATATATATATATATATGTATTATGTCTCCATTAAAAATCGTTTCATCCGACCGCCGTTCGGCATCGGACAAATACCTACGACAAAATATTATTGCTAACGTTTTCGGTTTTTTTAGGCGGACGACTGCCAGTAAAAATAACGCAGAACGATGTCGGCGGCTACGGCGACATTGCAACCGAAATCCATCACCGTCGGCCATAACGGAACTGCAGTAGGTGCAGTTTCGGACGGCGGTCACTGCAGCAAGGATCCGCTTGACATTGAGGTGTGTAAATAATATACTACGCGTTTCGCAATAATACCGGTTTTCGCCCGATCGACGTTTATTTCTGCGCATTTCTGCGTTGAATTTTCTACATGACGTATGGTATGCACGTCATACAACCATAACTGCGTACGCAAGCCCATGTCCTCGAATAGCATTAAAAAAAAAAAAAGGGAAATTAGCAAAGGTCTCTCATATAAATTTTCCCACGAAAATATCGATAAATTCACTTTATAAACAAAAACAACTTTTTTAAAAGATAATTTTTTGGGGGTGGGGGCATTGCTCCCATAGTTTCCCCTTTGTATCCGTGGCTGTGCGTACGCATCAAAGTATGGTTTAGGCGATACCTACCTTGGTTTTATCTATAAATACACTCGATGAGAATATAATATATAATGTATAATGTTGTAAAAAATACTTTATATATTATGTACAATATACACGACGTGTCTGTCCACTACTGGTATACTATTCATCAAAGAAGAGGGCAAAGTAAACGAACAAATTGACTAGATAATTAATAAAATAGATTTTATTATAGAAAATATAGTGACCGATGTATACAAATTTGATCTCCGTATCCTAGGCCAAATATTCCCATACGGTAGTATTGTGACAGTGTAAACAGTGACAGATCCAGGGGGGGGGGGGAGCAAAGGTGGCATTTGGTCAGGCTTTTTACCTTCCCCCCTCCACCAAATCTAGCTACTGTGTACATAACACAACGGGCCTAACCAAATATTTTGAGCTGGACACGCCGCTGTAAGATAGGTAGGAAAATAAATAGATACGATTTATAAACAATACATTATTAAATCTATAGTACCTATTCAAATAATAATAATAATAATAATAATAACTATTATTATTTTGTTTATTTTATTTAACCAAATGTAAATTCTTTACGAAGCACAGAAATAGAATAACTATTCCTTTTTGTAGAAGTGATGGTGTTAAAAATTATATGGCCGTTTTATGCTTATCACAACTCACTATATTGCTATTATTTATCATGGATACGCAAAGTCCACCAAAATATTAAATACACCATAATATACTCCCTATAATAATATGGGCGTATATCGATTCCGCCGATTTGGTATCACCTTCGCAGACTACTGTTTGTAAAAACTATCTACCGATTCCGCCGGCTACTGTTCAAAAAAATTATGTATCGACTCCGCCGACCAAATATTTTATAGTCAATCAACGGGAAAATTTTCGTACGTAAATTATGGATTATTAATGGATACGTTTGCACAGATATATAGGTATACATTATATTTTAGATAGGTACCTATATATTTCATTCCATCAGTGAACAACAGTATTATATATGGTACCTATACGAATACCGTAGTATAAAATGTAATTTAAAATAAATTAGTATATGAAACAAATTGTAAAAATCAAAAAAAAATATTACACTAAAAACTTTAAAATATTGAATAATACATAAGTTATTGTCAAATTATCGTTATTATACGATCACGTCATATTATCACATACATTACATACCAGGCACTGGAACCGAACCGTTAAAAATTTTGGGAACGAGAACCGAACCGACACCTTTGTTTTTTTAAATAAAAAACTAGAACCGAACCGGAACCTATGATTTATGAATAATAAAAATTCTTAATTATCGGTTCTAAAGTATAATTTATATAGAAAATGATCTATAAAATAGCTACTCATCTTGTGATTTTATTGTAATTTGTAATTCAATCTATTATTATAATAATTCTAATGTAGGTATACCAATCGGTATTTTCGTAGTACCTATGCGTATTTATGTTTTTATGTAGCCCACGACTATTATTAATATAGTATTGAACTTTGAAACAAACGCATACCGACCTACTCTTTGGCAGCGGCCAATGTTTTCAGCCCGTAACTACTTATTGGTAGATACTACAGAATCAGAGGTAAAACTAAGAATTTTGATGCCAGAGGAAAAATGTAAAATTAGGTGAAATAAAATTTTAAAAAATGATATACTTTCTTAAAAAAAACACAAATAAGCAAAAAAAAAACTCGGAACCACATATTAAAAAAAAAATAAATAACCGGTACCGAATCAGAACCGTTAAATTTCTTCGCTAAAAAACCGGAACCGGAACCAGTACCGATAAAATCAAAAGGTTCCAACCCCTGATACATAAAAATAAATTGTTACAATAGTCACAGTATTAAATTTAAAAAAATATATATAATTCAAAATTCGGAAAATCGGAATCGATAGCCGGCGGAGTTGGTATATACCTTTTTTCGAAACCGGAAGTTTTGACGGAGTCGATAAATTCCCAATAATGTAATATAACGTAATATGACGTACCTATACTGTATACTGTATAGTGTAAACATATTATGTACATTAGATACTTATACAAAATTGAAAAACAAAATGCACATATAATGTATAAAATAACATAATATTATAATAACTTATTCACGGATATCTTAGTTACATAATCTGATAAGTTTCCAGTTTACAAAATTCCCTAACTTATTAACTAGTTGATGTCCATCCATGATATTCATAAATTAATAAATGTATATTTATACTGTACCAATAGCTTTTAATAGGTCATAATGTATTTGAAATGATTTTCTAAATATTTCAAATAAATTTAAATAATCGGCCCGCGATATACCCGCGAATATACCTACGAGTATTATTAACATATAATAATAATTACAATCATAATGAAATGTTAATTTTATTTCTATATAATATTCGGGTAAATCCAGACTTGGGTTGGATACCGAATGCAGTATTCAGAATACTTTTTAAGTATTTTAAATATTTTTTATATGGTGTTTAAATACATTTTAAAAGTAATTTATTCTTTCAAAAAAAAAAATAATAATAAACAAATAAATAAATAAATGCTTTCGGGGTTTTCAATTATATATTTAAAAGACATTTTATTAGTATGTTTCCGAAAGACTTCAACGTATAAGTTGTTCACTCAGATTCTAAAATTATTAAAACCCTTTAAACACATATGGATGACTTTTTAAAAATCTCCTTGATTTTAGAACATAATAAATTGTATAAAAATCATACAATTTATCCAAAATTTCGTTGGCAGGATTAAAGTATAATATATTTCAATAGGCACAGTTTCTTTCCCGTTGACTTTAAAAATGATGTACCTACCTATATCACACATGCCTTGTCCTATGTACCTACCGATTTACTGAGACAGACGCGTACGGCAACACAAAATATATAAAATACACTTTTAAACAAAACACGTAGCTTCTTCGTTATGACGATAATTTCTTTATAAAAACACACCACTTTTATATTTTCTCTATGACTTAATCAAGATCACGCCTGGTGAAGGATCAGGTCATGTATCCGTGAGAAAAGTACCTTGAGAGCCTTGTCATTTTAACTAGGTCATAAGGAACTTAAAGTACAGTCATTCAGAATTGCTTATAGACAAGCTAGGTTTTAAGAAACTTAAAGTACAATCGTTCAGGATTCCTTCTAGTTTGTCAGTCCCATGTGGAAAATTTTACAAACATAACCTTTTTTTAATATTTAAATTAATTTATATTTTAGTATTTCTGTTTTTCAGGATGATTTTTGATTCATTTTTCAACTTTCCAAGTATGGTTACCCTACTCAAGTTAATATTACTCTTATAATTATATGTATGTACTATAAATCAATTGTACATGATTAAAATATTTATAAATTATAATTCTTAAAACAAGGGTTAGGTAAAAAATTAAAATATGCAATATGAAATTTAATTTTTGATGTTTGGGAAATTACTTTAATATGGTATGATTGTAATAGGTACTGATAGGTATATATAAAGTGAAAAATATATTTTTAAGCAAACATTTTTTCAGAATTGTGTTATGCACTTACGTGTGTGTAATCATTTAATTATGTTTCCATGTCATCCAATCTATTATTAGAAAGAAAAAAAAAATAATAAAAAAACGTTAAAAACTAAAAACGTAGCTATCTATAATACTAAAATATGCTTTAATACACAAATGAATTAGGAAAAACACACTATGACCGTACTATATTATCAAGTTTTTATAGTCATGAAAGAAAATACGACATATATCTATTAATTATTGGGTCAGATTGCTAACTCAATAATCTAGTACGGCAACGAATTATATAGACTGATCATTGATATATGGATTCTAAGCTTTTTATAGAAATTTAAAATCATACAATATAGGTACAAATTACAATTTTAAAATTTTAAATCTTTATATTATGAACGGGATTTATATGTTTTACACTGATATTTTTTTTATCAATCAGCCAAATATATGCATTGCTATAAAATATTCCTAAATCTTGTCATAAAAAGGTGACTAATTATTTTGTAGTTCAAAATAATTTTAGATTAACTATAATTATGATGGTTGTCTGAATATATTCTAGTAGACATTTTATTCGTTTTAACTGGTTTCATATTTTCAACTGTGTCAATATCATAGATGACATTTGGCCTCGAAACTTTTCCCTTTCGTTTCAATTAGACGCGTGAACACGTGAATCGTTAAAACCCATAAATATTTTCGATATTAAATGCGCAGTATTTTTTTATCTCCAACAGTTACCTACGCAAGCGTCGCAGTATACAATTTATTATACAATTTCTATACATCTTTTTATTTTTACCATTTTTTAATTTCTAAAACAGTACCTACCTATCTTTTATATCAAATTAACATTTTCTTTCTCTGTATGGAATAATATATTCGATTTTCGCAATTACATTTAGTATGTAAGTGTCACCACACACAGCTTAGAACGAGCATGTGTTGTACATGATTAATAAATTATTTTATAATAGTATATTTACACACCATTTACCTATATACAGTATTGTATAAAATATTAAATTAATATTGAATATTAAATTAATCAATTTTAAAATTAAACAATGCTGGTTTATGAGATTGAAGAGATGCAAGGGTATGGAGTAGGAGTCCTGCACTTTTTTTTAATATTTTAATGTTCCCCTCATAAATTATTTTTGTTTAGATAGGGGGACGAAATGTCTTATAATAAAATATTTTTTCACAGATAATTATTGTATATTAAAAATATGTATAATATACAATCAATAATAATGTATAGGTATGATGTTTAAATTTCATTATTGAGAAACTTAAGTTAGTACTTGAAGTTCCAATTGATCGGTTTTGGTTATATAGGTACTTTTATAATATGATATCGATTAAAGAACGCCTTTTAATAAAATAATAATTAATATTAAATGTCAGAAATTATTGGCAAAACGGATAGTATTTAAGTATTTCAATTTTGGATTTGTAAACCGTTTCGATTATTTTTCGATTTTGGAAATGGTAACATTTCGTTGTTTTTAATTCGTTTTTCGAACGGGTTACAAAATTATTTTGACTCACTGTTAAATACTGACAATACTGACACTGTTGTTTATAATCTCACGAGTACAAAGCATGCATGCACAGTGCACACATCATCTCATAAAGCATTATAGTGTTTTTATTCGAGAAAACTACCTAGACATATGCGTATTTTGGCATTTGAAGGGCTCGGTGTAACAACAAGATAAGTCAATTTTTTTTTAAAATGACTTTTTGATAGTTTTGATAAATCAATAAATGCTACATAATTTGGTGTAACAATGATACAAATCCATCAGCTAAATTTAGAGAAAATAGTGACTTATCTGTTTAATACATTCTGGGCCAAAAATAAGACAAGTCCAGACTTACCTTGTTGTTGCATTAAAATTATTGTAATATTACATTTTAGATTAAATTTAAAAATCTCTTCGTAATAAATATGAGGGTAGGGCGTTATTAATACAGATAACTTTTATATATATAACAAACTGTATTGTGTACTCGGGCACATACAACTTAACTTTATTCTCTTAGAATTTAAGTCAAAGTTTAAGCTACTTAAGGTAAAGGAATAAAATAAAATCGTGGTTTTTTCGGTCAACAACACAGGTAAGTCCATATTTTTCAATCTTAAATGATATTTATAGGCTCGAGGTTCAATTAATAAAAAAATTATAATTAGTTAGGTTAACTCATAGGCATGTTGAAATGGATACTCTTCCCGAACATTTGAAATAAACGTGGAATCACTTTTACTCTATACGAATGTTGTTTTTTCTTCTGGACAATTTTAAAACGTGGACATATCTATTGTTGCACTAAGTTCTTTTCAATTTGATATCATGTATTTTGACAAGTTAAACTCATTTCTAGGAGTTGCTTCGACTAAACCCAAGGCCGTTAGCCAGTTGCCAATGGACGTCATCTGTCGTCAAGACGGCCGTCAATCACGACGGTCCAGAAGAAGGTGGAACGGGATTGATGGTCGCGGGTTCTGGCTTAGCTCGAGCCCGGGCCACAGTCAAACCGTCTGCAGCCACTGTCCGAGATCGCAAACACTACAAGCGCAATTCGTCATTCGCCGAGGTATGTGTATCAAACGATAATACTTGATGACGACGATCACTTTGAAATCGGTCTATATCACGAAATCATTGTTTCATTAGTTGAAAATAATTTAAAAAATTAATTAAAAAAATTATATCATAAATAAATAGTATTATATTTATAACTAATGAATACATTGAAAATACATAAACATAATATTAAAAATAATATTACGAACAGTGGCATGTGGTGAGTATTTTTTTTTTTCGAGACACGAACATAATTAATAATGAATAGGTGGGCGGTGTCTGCTACAAATTAGAAACTATTTATCATATAATCAATGATTCGATATATTGTGTTAATAAAAGTTCATTATAATATATATATTTTTTTGTTTTAAAGGATACTGGTATAAACCATTTTAAGAGGACGTTATACATTTCAGGGCTTGAAACCGTAAAAAATATTTCGGTTTTGATTTCGATTTTAATTACCGGTTTTACATTTTTTTCGGTTTCGATTTCGATTTGAAATACCGGTTTCAAAATATTTCTATTTCAGTTTTGACTTTGTATACCGATATTTTATATATCCTATTTCGATTTGAAATACCGGTTTCAAAATATTTCATTTTCGGTTTTGACTTTGTATCCGGTATTTTACATTTTCAATTTGAATTTGAAATACCAGTTTCAAAAAATTTCGTTTTCGGTTTTAACTTTGTATACAGGTATTTCGTATTTTCGATTTCGATTTAAAATACGGGTTTCAAAAATGTTGGTTTCGGTTTTAACTTTGTATACAGGTATTTCGTATTTTCGATTTCGATTTAAAATACGGGTTTCAAAAATGTTGGTTTCGGTTTTACTTTAAATACCAGTATTTTATATTTTTAATTTTAAATAACGTAGTTTTAATTTATACTTTCACACCGACTGTTTTTGTTTTTATTTTCTTCATTAGATTTTGATTTAATTTATGTTTAGATATCTTGATTTTTGTTTTGTAGTTTTCATTTTGCTTGCAGTGGTGTGAAAATGTTTATATACCTACGCTCCGTGGACCATAATAAATTATAGTTACCTACCTACTGGCTACTTAATATTATAGAAATTATGTTATAATATTTCTTGTCTTGATCTGATATAGTATTCATTGATTTTTATTTTTTTTTAAGAACATATTGTAGGTAGTGAGTACTATATTCTAATTAGAAGGTAACTTTAAATCGTTTTTTCAATAACATCGAATGTAAATCATGTGTTTGGATAAAATAACTTATTACTATTGCTTAAATGTTAAAAGTACCTACTAAGTATTTATACTTAAGTATATATTTTGGGAAGTTTTTTGTATTTTATTCACCTATATAATTATTCAACATTGCTGAATTGAACATGTGGAGATATAAAGTAATTACCTATGGAAAACATAACTCTCTTCTCAGGATTACATGCTTTAGATATTTGTGAATTTGTGATGAAGAATTTTATCCCAATTTTTACATGATTCTTAAATTATTCTGCATATTTCCAGTTGTACTTATCTACTGCAACGACGAAACGATCATTTTTTCTTTAAAAAGGATTAAGTCTTATCTTAGGAATAGTATGACGAGTATATTATAGTATATTAATTTATATATTTCGGTTTCGATATATATTTCCAATACCGTTTTCTGTTTTTTTTTCGGTTTCAGTTTTGATTTTTAATACCGTTATCCGTTTTTTTCGGTTTCGGATTTAATTTTGATTTCGATTTCGATTTGTTAAAGATTTTAACCGGTACATATGTAGTCATATGAGGAAGGTGGGTGTAAATGAAGATGATGCGGGAGATATAGTTAAGTGTGGAAGAGTAAGACTAGGACGGCAGACCCCAAATAGTTTTGAGAGAAGGCGAAGGAGAAGAAGAAGAAGAGGAAGGTGTTGATTTAACGACTTAAGTGAACATTTACTGTACACGAAAACACGACCACGTTTATTTTTATTTGATATTTCACATGTTATTTCATCACATTATCACATGATGAAATGTACATAATTTACGTATTTATATAGTACACATATTACATAATTCATTATTACCGTTCGTAATTCGTGCAGGATTTAATATTACATTTTTTTTTTTTTTAATTCTGTCGATTAAACCGTGCAAAAAATTATTATACAGGACACGGTTGGTGTTGTGGAAGATTGTGCCAGTGGCTTATGGAACAGATGGTGGACGGACGTCAAGCCCACCACATTTCGAGGCGGCGAGCGGGCAGCCGTTCGGGAGGCCCGCCGATGCCTTAAGTGCGCACACGCTCCTTGTCAGCTATCGTGTCCCACGTCTATCGACGTCAAGTCGTTTATTACCAGCATCGCGAACCAGGTACGGATTTTCCTCGTTTTTTTTTCTAGACACAAATTTGGTGCTACCTTCTACAGTTCTACTTATATATATATTATATAACCTGAACATGAAAAATAGTTGAAAAATTTATTCCGAATACTACCCAATTCAGCTAAATATTAAGTCCATTATTGTTCATTGTAATGATTAAAATTATGATTGATTGTGAAAAACGAAGTACATAATATAAAGTGGACTATTTCTGAGAGATTGCAGTACATACAAATAAAAGTAATTTACATACTTTGCATATACCTGGCACTCTCATGCACCTGCATCCGTTATATATTTGAGAAAATAAAAACTGATCGGTTTATTTTATTTTTATGATTAAATTAATCTCGATGCTCAAATATAAGACATAAAAATATGAATTACTTAATATTATGACGGTGAATTACTTAAAATTATATAGGTATAAATATTATAATTATTATACTCTCGCACTATTATTTTGGTAACTCAAACGCACAAATCGATAAAGTAAAATAAGATTTATAAAGAAATTCAATTATTATTTTCTTTCGTTTTGTGTTGTGTTGTAAAGTGGCTTTCATACTGAAAATATATTGATGCTATTGTACGATTGTAAATGTGTAAAAATCCAAAAATTCGATAATATAACATCCTGTTTAGATTAATCGATGCGATTTTAAAAATATAAATTTATCCTAGAGTTATGATTAATAAAAATGCATTAATTTTAAACATTTTTAACTAATTATAAATATATGTAATACATTTATATTTTGAAAATCTATATAGTTCTATCTTAAAGATGATACTAACTGCTGAGGAATCTTTAGATTTTTATAAATTCTTAAATCGGATCAGTCTAGTTATCAAAATATTTGCAGCCGTTTGAGCCTTTGACTGGCAAGATCCATCTCAATGACCTTTTATATTTTAAGTGAAGCAAAGAATCTACTGGCCTTAAAAAGGATGTTTATATTATTATATTTTTATGCAAACAACTTATCGGATAGGAGGAATTAAGTACTGAATATTTTATATCAAATTTGTTCTATATAATATTTTTTAATTTTATCAGTAGTTTACTTATAGAGTTTTTTAAATTTTATTATTATTTATTTATTTATTTCAAATATACGGACTTTAAGTCCTATTTCAATACAAAAAGTGTACAATTACAGGTTAAATCTAATTTACACTTAAAAGTAAAAACTAAGACCGAAACTAGATGTTTTAAAACAAAATATACAATATTAAAAAATACTATGGAATTAATACCCATAAATACAAAAATAAATAATACTACTAATAATAATCAAAAATAAATTTATTACACACAATCATTAAAAAATTGGTAAGACAGTTTGGAACAAAAATTCCTGTTGGAACACATTTGATAAAAGGGTTTAGGATCACGGGTATCGATAGAATTTAATTTTAATGAGATAAGAGAAAGGCGTTCATGGCAATCGGTATAACCTAATATTAAGTTACGTAAGAATTTAGAGAGTAAAAGCGAACGTTTGTCATAAAGAGGAGATAAATTTAGATCATTTAGAACATTATGCTATGACCCATGAATAAGTCTAAAAATATTAAATTTAAAAGAGATATAGCGAAGAATATTATTATTATAATAAAATATATGTATTGAATAAAAAAAAATATGGATACAAATTAAACTTGGCTATGTACTTAAATATTATGCTATTAAATAATAGCAATAACATAATAATATAAATATAAATTGTCGAAAAGTACACGAATACCTTGTGATAACATACGTATACTTTGATATGAACTTGAACATTTTTACTCAATTTGTCGTCTAGATTCAAAAGCCATGTTTGAATTATCTATGTTATAAAATATTATAATAGTACATATATCAAGAGTATCCAGTATTCCTGTCTGATATATGAAATGATTCCACTTCTACTGTCACCCGACGAGAGTGAAGTGCACATTAAAAAAATATATATAAATTCGTTATTTTGATAATATAGTATTGTGAATAAAAGTTAAACATTTACTCGATAAATGTAATTTTTTCATACCAACATATTTTTCCATTTAAAAAAACAATTATGACTAAATATAATTATTTATTGTTCATAGAAAAATAATTTATATCGTCATTCGATACGTCCACGGTATTATAACTAAATGGATTAATAAAAATATTTATATAATTTTATTGTACTTCCATAACAACAGACTGTCTATATTTATTATTCACACTATTTTAATTTTGTATTCTTATCATTTATAATAGTGGAAAATTAGAGCAAGTTTAGAACGGCCCATACATATTATACACACGTAATGTCCGTACCGTCCTTTAAACGTTTCGTTATGTTGGTATCGCTGATCCTGTGTAGATCGGCAACAAGTAGTGTTTTAAAGTACACACGTGTTACATCATCCAGCCAACAAGAGACAGCGGAACGGTTTTCGACCACTACCGCGACAGAGAAAAATGATGACCATCAGAGTGAAATGGAAAGGATTACGCTGCCGTCAGATGGCATTTCCTATGCGTTCGATATAGCTGACGTTGTGTTTGAAATGATGCAGCGTGTGTCGGGTCCTTCTCTTACGACGACCACAGTGGACGATAAAAAATGCAAATGGCCGCCCAAGAGTTTGATGGACACGATCGAGCTGATGTTGCAGCGTTGCGTTGCTAAACGTGACGACGTTGACGCCGACAAATGTTACACAGCGATAATGTCGTTAATCCGTGAGAAAATTGATGCTCGTCGCCACGTCGAGCACGGGGAGACGCGGACTCCAGTCGCCACTTCATCGTGCACTAGGACTGCGTGCACTACATGCCCGGAAACCCGTTGCCAATGGACGCGTACACGGTTGACCACGTCGACTTGTCGCGATATGACTACTACCACCACTGCGTTCACCACGCCCCCAGAAGCACACGGTCACCAGTCACAGTTTCCCGTCACCACTCCATCGTTATGCAACACCACCACCACCACGTACATTTCGTGTCCAGATACACGTAGCCACCGGACACGTCCTCCGTTGACCATTTCGACCTATCGTCACACAACCGCTGCATGCACCACGTGCCCGGAAATGCGTAGTCGCCGGTCATGGCCTCAAGTCACCACTCGATCGTGCCGCGACACCAGCGACATCAGTACATGCACTATACGCCCGGAAATACGCAGTTACCGGTCACGTCTCCCGTTGACTGCTTCAGCCTGTCGTGACACCACCAGCACCGCTACCACTACTACTACGTTTACCAGGCCTCCAGAAACGCGTAGCCACCGGTCACAGTTTCCAGTCACCACTTCATCGTGGCGTGACATCGTCACAACCACTGCGTGTACCACGCGCCCGGAAACGCGTAGTCACCGGTCACGGTTTCCGGTTACCACTTCGCCGTGCCGTGACATCACCCTTACCACTACGTGCACCACGCGCCCGGAAACGCGTAGCCACCGATCACGGTTTCCGGTTACCGTTTCGCCGTGGTGTGACATGGTCACAACCACTACGTGCACCACGCGCCCGAAAACGCGTAGCCACCGGTCACGGTTTCCAGTCACTACTTCATCGTGTCGTGACACCACCACTCCCCCGGAAACACGGAGTCACACATCACGTCTTCCGGTCACCGCTTCGTCGTTTCGTGATACCACCATCGGCAGTACGCAAACCACGTCCTCAGATACACATAACTGCCAGTCAGGGATGGAAGTTACCACCCCATTACGACAAAATTATTTCACCAGCTCGTTGAAAATACGTGGACGTTGGCCATAGATACAGTCACATACCTAATGACTGATTCAGAAAATTTTACACGTATTGCACCATCCAACCCGACTTGGTAAACCAATTGAACGACTATTAAGAATGATCGACGTGGGTCAAGAAGCCATTGCCAGTTTAAATATGATTTATTTAAAAATCATGTATTCAGAAAAAACACTGTTCATATAGTCGCGTGCTAGAAACATTATGCGTAGGTATATAAAAGATTGTTTTTTTTTTTAAAATAACACAATAACACTCTCGGGTAGAGAGTCATGACTGAACGACTTGATTTTGGGAGGGTGTTTATTCATACTACTTCAAATATTTAAAATTTATTAATTTTTCTAGGAAGAAAGGTTTATTCATTAAGGAGGTGGCTGAGCCATTTACGCCTAAGCCGAGGTGGATTGTCGGGAAGAGTGATGGGGGTAAGGTCTGATATAAGTGGGTTAGGATGTCTATAACTGTTATGAAATTTTTTGTAGTAATAGGTTGCTAGTGTAGCATCTATTTTATGTCTAAGTGTAAAATGAGTAGCTAACATATCAAAGAGCATTGGTAATAAGACGAATGCATAAGACTGAAATGTATTGATAAATTGCACCCCATAGTTGGATACCATAAGTTATCATTTGACAGATTATTTGTTTATAGAAAAGGAATATTTGTATATAATAATATATATATATTTTTGTATTTTATTTTATCTATACGTTCTACTCTATGTAAAAATTATCGTAAGATATAAAAAAACATATTATATTATAACCAATTGTTACCAATTTAGTTACCTCAGTTGTTGAAGCTTTATTTTTAAATAATAATAATATGATCATACACTGTATAGAACTATTATGGAGCTGCCAAGACCATCCTGTCAGATAATCCTGTGGGCCTTTCCTGTGGCATGGTGTGCCCGACGAGTGAACTGTGTGCCGGCTCATGCAATCTAGCTGGCACTGATGGCGGTCCAATTAACATCGGAGGCCTACAGCAGTTTTGTCTCGAAGTACGTGTGTTTTTCTATTAGATTTTTTATTATAAGATTCTAATCGTCTATAGATCCAACATACTGCTTATTATTATACTTTAACAAATCATTAAATACTGAACAGTCCTATAAACATTAAATGATGACCCGATAGATTATAGTTTATTTATACTGAATTATTGTAGTTCTAAACAACTTTAAAAATATGAACATAAAATATTTTTGTTTTGAGCCCACTATAATGTCTTGTGTACTTTTTTCATTTAGACCCCCTCCCACGCAAAAAAAAAAAATTAATTCATTAAATAAAAAATAAAATCCTGCAACATGGCTGCTGGTGAATAATTACGTATAACATCTGTTGTGCAGGTATTTATGGAGATGAATATTCCTCCATCAATGGTAGACAGTGACGACGATAGCACTGACGAAAACCAAACTCTAAGAGCCCGAGGCCAAAGCAAACTGGCACCTATTGCTGTGGTGGGCGCAGGCCCAGCTGGACTGACATGTGCCACGTACCTCACTCGTCTGGGATACAGTAACATAACCGTTTACGAATCGGGCAAGTATTCGGGTGGTCTCAGGTATGTACTGAACTCATGCGTAACATAATTACAATTTATAAGCAGAATTTGGAATTTAATGGACTAAATGGTATTGCTGAAATGTACATAACATATTAAAGATATTTATAAATCATAAATCAAATAAAATATATGAATTCAAAATTTAAAAAATACAAATATATTTTTTTACGCTAAATATAATATACATATTATATTTAATATAAACTTAGGCTATTTAGGATCCTTGAGATTAGAATTCTTGGCAATTTTTAACGAATCAATAAAAACAGTCAGATAGATAAATACATTTTTGAATCTTATATAATACAACAGTCCATATAATATATAGAATATATTGAATAGATTATATTTTAATAATACGATTTTCCAATCCACAATTACTGATATTTCATTAAATATTTTTTAGTGCCTCAGAGATACCGGAATACCGATTACCATGGCGAGCGGTTCGTTGGGAAATCGAGCAGTTGGTGGAACACGGTCGTGGTCGTGTTCGTCTGGAATACGGTCGTAGACTTTTTGCGGGCAGTGATAGTAAAACCGGTGACTTCATGCTAAAGGTACGTGTATCCCAAAATGGTTGTTGGTTCACTATTTACATTAAATGGTAAAGTCGGGTTCGATGATTAAAAGTTTTATCCAATTTGTCTACTTTTATAGTTGATATTGTTAAACCTTATTTTACAGCTTTACTAGAAAAATATTTCATTCTGATTTTTCGTGTAGTTACACCGAAAAAATACGGTTAAAAATGATAAATTAGATTTGAGATCTGTTCAAAATCTACCATTTCTTACATCGATAATAGTTTATCACAATAAAATAAATGTTATTAGAATTATAAATAATATATTGTTAATATTATCTTGTTAAATTTAAAATAAATAGTGAACGATACCTAATAACTTTTATATCCATACAATAAAAAAGTACCTTTGATATGTGGTTTAGTTAACCTTGACTATGACAAATGACAATAATAAATATTAAGACGACGTGATATTCGTATTTGCCGTCTCCGTCTAACTTACTGATAATATACGAAATTTACATTCAGAATTTCCATCACAACTCTGTAATTTCCAATATTAGACCAATATATTACCTATTAACGTATATTTTTTTTATAAAATTTTAATTTTAAAGAAAAATATATTTATATAAATTATTGGGATTTATAAATAGTTATATATGTTAAAATATACATATATATATAAAAATATATGTTACAATATATATAGAAGTATATGTTTTCAAAATTAAAATTTCGTAAAAAATACGTCGACAAAGCATAGATAATGATCACATCTATAGATTTGGTAATAGGTTTGACAGAGTTATGATAGAAATTCTGAACGTAAATTTGTTATGTTATCAGTAGGTCAGACAGCAAATGCGGGTATCACGTCCTATTAAAAAAAAATTACAGAAATGGACTATTTTTAATTGAACAAATACGTTCGTCGGTTGTACTGACGAAAATGTTATTGATTCAATCGGTATTTTTATATTTAATTGTATGGTTAGGGTATTCTTTTGAAATTTTTTTTTTTAATAATTTTTGAATATTAAAATTTTTTTTAAAAATCACAAAAGTATAAAAATATATGTATATAAAAATCAATAAATTAAAAAAACATGTTTCTAACTCAAACTAATACTAATACTTTTATTTTGTATTTTTTTTCGATATTTTTTCTTGACCGTCGTAAATATATTTTTCAAGGCCATTTTCCTTAGTTTGTTTACTGCCCACGATTAGAGGATGCTTTAGGGACGTTTGTGCGATCAACAGGAACAGTGATTTTTAAACAAAAACTAGAATCCCTTCTTGATTGTTTTCTCCATTAACCACTGGGCAATATCTAAAACATTTTCGTGTTTTATTTTTTACTTTCTCAAGGATTTAATCGACCGGCCGGACGGAGCACGGGCCGTGTTCGTGGCCGTTGGACTGCCAGAGCCCCAACTGCCGGCCGATCTGTTCCGCGACGTTGAAATCGATGACACGACTGCGGCCGCTGAACGGTTGGGTGTTTTCACTTCCAAGTGGTTGTTGCGCCGCGTCTCGGGGTACGCTAAGCGATTGCCCGCCCCCACTGTGGCAACGGACCAAGGTGGATGTTGCGGCGGCGGCGGCTGTGGCTCGTCAAAACCGTCCACAGCGTTACTACCACCCGATTTCCGGGGAAAAACTGTGTTGGTGTTGGGCGCCGGGGACACAGCTATGGACTGTGCGACCGCCGCGCTTCGGTGCGGCGCTCGCCGGGTACGCGTCGTGTTCCGGCGCGGCACGCCGGACGTACGGGCCGTCCCGGAAGAGCTGGAGGGAGCGATGCGCGAACGCTGCGAGCTCGTCCCGCACTCGCAACCGGTCCGGTTCCTGTTCCGGAAAACCGCCGACGGTGTTGCCGACCGGATCCGGGCCGTGCAATTCCGCCGGACCGACGTGGACGACGTGGAACCGCCGTCGCCCGTCGAACAGGACGACTCGGCCGACGATCTGTTCGTGCTCCGTGCCGACTGCGTCATTTCGGCGTTTGGCTCGAGACTCACGTCGGACGGTGAGTCATCGACACTGAACGGTTAAAGCATGATGAAATAGCACGGTAGGCCAGCAACATGACCGAATTTGGAAACGGTACGAGTTGTCATGGAATGAAATTTTATTTATCAATTGTGCCAAAAAATTTTGACGTCGCTCCTAGGTCTATTCAATTTCATAATATTTAAATAGATTTAATGTTTACAGAGTTGAACATATTTAATCAAAAAAAAAGAAATAATAATAATAAAAAATAGTAGATAATATTAATTATTATAAGTGGACCGAGTGACGTGCACTCACGATTGCATCATACATATAACTCAGTTGCATACCGTATTATTTCGTCATGGGTGAAAGCCAAAGATGAGCAAAGTTAATGACAATTTTAATTAGATAAAGTTCAGTTTATAAGAATAGTTTTTTTAAATAGCTACTAGTTAAAAGTTAACTAACTAATGACTTTACTAGTTATACAGTCAAAAAAATTTAAGATTTTAGTTAATTAAATTAATCCCAATGTTAATAACTTTAATTTTTTTGGTCAATTTTCAATTTTGTACACACAAGTTATCTCTTTATTTAAAATAATAAAACTATAACAGTTAATTTAGACAAAAATAGATAGATATAAATTATAGGTAACAATATATTATTAAATCTAGTATTCAAATAATGTTTTTTTTTGTCTATTTTATTTAACTAAATGCAAATTCTGTACGAAGCACAGAAATAGACTAATTACAAATTTTTTTTACAATTTATGGTGTTAACAATTATATTGTTATTTTATGTTTATCACAACTTACTATATTACCATTAATTATTATAAATACTCAGTCTAACAAAATTATTTTGAAGTTACTTACTTTAATCCGATTAGTACCTATGTCCTATACTTAGGTACTCATAAATACATCATAATATGGTACGCTATAATAATATATAATATGACGTATTAAGTATAATATGTATTTTATGAGTATTACTATTAGCATTTATATCGTTATTAAAAAATATGACATCAATATACATAGTAGTACTATAGTAAATATGTTGTGTAAATTTAAAGTTTCTAGCAATTCAATTTTCCAATTTATAATAATTTTCTGTCTATTCGGGTAGTTATAAATATTATATATTATCATCTATTATATACCTTGACTAGTTTACTTGTTATTTTATAATTTATGTATAACTTTTTGTGTTATATCCTGTATATAGGGTAGGTTTCCGTTAAACTTTTTAAAACTACATAGAAAATAAAAAAATGACCTCTATAAAGTACCAACTAAAAATAATTTTCCATTAAAAACCTTAATACCAGAAAACTATATACCTATACATATATACATACATACATACATACATACATACATACATACATAAAAAAAAATTAAAAAAACATTATACCGTTGTAAAACTAATACATATTCATTACTCTCAGAATCTAAAACCAATTACAAGGCATAAAAATAGTTTCAGAAACTCATATTATATTATAATATTTTAAAAGCCAAGATGAAAAAATTCAAGTACCTATATTGAATATTAATACTCTATTCATTCATTTCAAATATTATGTATAGGTAATGTATTCTTATAATATACAGGTAATGTTGAGGGAAATAATGTTCAAAATCAGATCAAAGTTTAACTCGTCGTCGTCTATTCCAAATAAATTATTGTTAAATTCACGATTTGATGACAGTATACTATTTATCGGTGTCGATTTATGTGATTACATTGCTGTATTATTTCTGATTGTTTAGTGACCGACGCCTTGGTCCCATACGCCCGCGTAGATAAGCGCACAGGACGAGTGTGCGCTGATCCTGAGACCGGCCGTTGCGAGTGGACGGACAAGATTGATACGGATCAGCGAAGCCCACCGCCCGTGTGGTGTGGTGGTGACGCTTCTATCAACGCGAAGGAATCTACCGCCGAACAGTCACAGACCACAGTCGAATCAGCCAACGATGGCAAGACGGCGGCGTATCACATACACAAATACCTACAGGTATTACACTTGTATATAGCAGAAGTTGGAACCGGTTTAAGAAAGCTCGGTTATAGAACCGGTTATTACCTACACTAAAATTAAGGGTACAATACGATTGACTATATGTACCTTTTTCACGACTGCGTATATATGTTTTGTCTGGCAAAATTTTTAGAGCAACCTTGCCGTTATTTACAGGCTGCTATAGTAGTACTGTCCGGGCACGTAGCTGGGGTAGGGCCTTGGTGGGCCCGGCCCACCTATATATTGCTCTGGTCTTAAGCCGGCCCACCCAAAAAATTTAATTTAATATTTTTTTTTTTTTTTACAGATATAACATATAGTAACTTTTATATTAAAACGGTACAGATACCAAAACATGATAGGAACCATTAATTATTATTTGATATATTATATTATATTTTGATGATAATAATGTGCTTATTCGTTATTAAATACAATGAATTTGTATACGTAATAATAGATATATCTGTGTAGGCAATATAATTGAGACATATGAAGTATGATAAACGTATACCAGTATATAATTTTAACTATATAGGTTTGTATACAAATATTTAGTGAAAAATTGCTATATTTTATAGTGAATGATAAAATGGACATATATTTATTATTTTGTACTTGAAAATTGGTAATTATATCGTAGGATATGAGAATGACTGAATAAAAATAATGTGATATGTGATGTAAACTATACATATATTATATATATATATATATATATATGTATATGCATAAAAATAATAATTAAACAAGAGTTCTCGTAGAGGAGACACGGGTTATCGGGTCCACAGTTATTTAAATAAATAATATTTTTTAATGGAAAAAGTATTTATTTATCAATTAATTTTTATTTTGTAAACAGATATACTTAACTATTTATAAATCCCAATTATTTTAATAGATGTATTTACTTTTATAATTATTATCTATGCTGTATGTTGTCTTTTGTTGAAAATTTTAAAGAAAAATATATGTATTTTAATTAATGCATTTTTTAAATAGTTATATCTCATAAAAAAATTATTTCAAAAAATAAAGCGATGCTACAGCACAGATAATGATCTCGTCTATAAATTAGTAATAGGTTAATTATTCTAATATTAGAAATGACAAAGTTGTGATAAAAACTCTGAATGTTAATTTTGTATATTATCAGTTAGTTAGACGAAGACAGCAAATGCGGGTATCATGTCCTTTTAGGTAGAGATACATTTTTACTATGCCCCCCCCTCCGAATTACATTTCTGTGAGTCCTATTGTACTCAGAATGCAGTTTGGAATAAAAAAAAATAGAAATACTTATTTAGATTATATATAACAATCGTATATGTTGTTAATTATAATAATTTACAACTTATAATAATATAAGTGAATATGCCTATTTTATTTATTTCTTTAAAAACCAGTTCTAACTGGAACCCTTATTAGAATTGTTAAAAAAAAAAATAGAAACCGACGGAACCTTTAAATAATATTTTTTTATAAAAACCGGAACCGGAATCAATAAAACTTAAATTATATAAATAATAAAACGAAAGGTTTGACTCCTTTCCTGACTTATAACTAAATTTACATTCCTATCTTAATTTCAATATTTCTGAAACATTAAGCATCATGGAACGTGGAATTATTATGTCGTTTATTCTCGAGTCGTTCTCTGCAGGAGTCCTACGGTTATCCGGTGGAAACCCCGTCGTCGCTTACGCGGCCCTTGTTGCCCGGATTCCGAACAGCCGTCGACGACGTGGACTTATCCGTTCGGATGTGTGGCCTGAAGTTCCTGAATCCGTTCGGGCTGGCCTCGGCTCCGCCCACCACGAGTGCCGCGATGATCCGCCGGGCATTCCAAGCCGGATGGGCATTCGCCGTCACCAAAACATTCGGTCTGGACAAAGACCTGGTGACGAACGTATCACCGCGTATCATTGGATTGGGCGGTCATGGTGTGGGAACCGGTGCGGCTGCCGGTGGAATAACGGCTGGTGCTGTCGGTGCCGGAGACCCGGACGTAGCCAGGAATGCCTTTTTGAACATTGAGCTGATCTCAGAAAAGACGTCGGCGTACTGGTTACGCTCCATTCAGGAGTTGAAACGTGATTTCCCGCAGCACGTGCGTATAATATTTATGTCGTTTTGGTCGAAGCTTTATGCCACCACCGTTATTGTAAATTAACCACGAACAATATTTATCGTAGTACCAATATTTAAGCGTATAGGAGATGTACAGGAATATGGAAATTATAGGGGGATAAAACTTATGAATCACAGTATGAAGATTTGGGAAAGGTAATAGATAAGAGTATAAGAAGTGAGACAATTGTTACTAGAAATCAGTTTGGGTCAACAACGGAGCCAATATTTCGTGTAAGGTAGATAGTACAGAGACAGGAAAAAGAAATTGTGTATGGTATTTATTGATCTAGATAAGGTTTACGTAGGGTTATTATAGAAATCTTGAAGTGGTCATTAATGAAGAAAGGATTATCTGTATGTGAATGGGTCAAGTACAAGATTGAGGAGTTAGTGTGAACAATTGAATATTTTAGAGTAAGAATGAGAGTACATCAGTGTTCGGCTTCGAGTCCTTATTTATTTTCCCTATTAATGGATGAAATAATAAAGAATATACAAAGTGAGATATCATAGTGCATGCTGTTTGTAGTTGATATAGTGCTAATAGGAGGGAGTCCTGAAGAAGTAAATAGTAGACTTGAAGAGTGGAAGAAAGCTCTTGTAAGTAAAGGAATAAGAATTAGTAAGAGTAAAACAGGATATATATAGTGTGATTTTAATAAAAGGGAACACAGAGGGGATAGGGAAGAAAGGCTAGAAGGAAATTTGAATGGGGATGTTATGGGAGAAGTTGAGAAGTTCAAGTATTTAGTGGCGAGAAGTGCAGGTGTTTTGTGTGACAAAAGAATACCTATTATGGGTAAAGGTAAATTTTATAAGACAGTGGTTAGGCCAGAAATGATGTACGGAACAGAATTTTGGGCAGTAGATGGGACGATAGAACAGAGAATGAGTAGCAGAGAAGAGAATGTTAAGTCAGATGAGTGGAGTGACTAGAGAGGCCAATATAATGAATGAGTGAAATGAAAAAAAAATGAATAAAAAATAATAATAATAATTGAAAAATAAATGAAATGTATATTGACGGAAAGAGTGTAAGTGGAAGACGGAAATGGAGGTGGGGAAGCGATGATGAGTGATATGAGGAAGGTGGAGTGGAAGTGAAGAGGATTCGGGAGCTGGAACTGACTGAAAGTGTAGGACTAGGTTGGCCGACCCCAAATTGTCGGGAGAGAAGACGAAGGTGAGAAGAATGACGACGTGTCTGTTTTAGATTCTAATAGCCAGCATCATGTGCGCGTACAGCGAACCGGATTGGACTCTACTGGCGAAAGCGGCTTGCGACGCCGGTGCCGACGCGCTGGAGCTGAACCTGAGTTGTCCGCACGGTATGGGAGAATCCGGCATGGGTCTCGCTTGCGGTCAGGTACGGTAGCGAACTGGACGGTGATATCATACGGTGTGGGTACAACGGGAATTTTCTCGCACTCTGTTTAGGATCCCGTTCTGGTGGAGAACATTTCGCGGTGGGTCAAGCGGGCGGCCGTGCGGACGTGCGACGGGACCGGCACAGAGACGACCGTGCCGGTGTTCGTGAAAATCACGCCCAACGTCACGGACGTGGTGGCCGTGTCGCGTGCGGCGGTGCGCCTGGGCGGCGCCGACGGAGTGACCGCCGTCAACACGATCTCGGCCCTGGGACCGTTGGACGTGGGCAGTGACAGAGGCGGCCAGCCGTGGCCGGGCGTCGGAAAAGTCACGAGTACGCTGAAACGGACCACGTACGGCGGTATGTCGGGCACGGCTGTCCGGCCAGTGGGCATGCGGGCCGTGTCGGCCCTGGCCCGTTTACTGGGACCGGACACGGCGGCCGGTGGCGACGGAGGCCCGCCCGTCCAGATCATGGCCACGGGCGGCGTAGACAGTGCCTCGTCCGCACTCCAATACCTATATTGCGGTGCGAAAGTCGTACAGGTAATAACCGCAATAATATTATTGGTAGATGTTGACCGTCCTGCAGGATATATTATGATCCTGCAATATATTATAATTCCGGAACACAATATAATATAAATGAAATGTTATCGATCGATACGTAATATTATTGTGTATATATTTTCTTTTAATAAATAAATATATCCACATGTACCTACTATTTTGGAAAATCGCAGACTTAGGTAGTATTCAAAATACTTTTTAAGTATTCCGAATGTTTTTAAATATTTTTTTTAAAAGTACTTAATACAGTAATTTTGAATACTTTTTACAACTATTTTGAATAAAGTATTCCAAATACATTTTTACGGTCCAATAGCATTTTTTTAAAAATAATTTCATGATTTTCCCGTTAGTGTAACTTTTATTTGTTTATAAGTAAATAATATTTTATATAGTATATTATATTATCATATTTTGTTTTCAACTATACTTAACGGGACAGCAATGTTATTTTCCAATTTCATATATGTTTATTTAAATAATAACAATAATTTTTATTAATAAAATTAATAGTTTGAAAGTATTATATTTATTGATATTATTTTATTTGAATAAATTCAATATGTATAGTAATTTGTGATAATGGGATATTCTATAAGTATATAATTCTAATTATTATAAAAAAAAAAAAATTGTATTAATAGTAGGTAAGTCATTGAGAGTACCACCTATAATGCTTCATTTTGAGTTAAAAAAAAGTTACCTATTCGCTTAATAGTTAATAAACTTTAATATTAAAATTTGGATATGATTTATAATTAACGGGTGTGTATTATCAATTGTATTATGATATTCATTTATATAATAATAACATAATTAGGTACTATTTTTGTTACCTTTTGAAATCTAGTAAATAAAAAAATGTATTCTAATAGTGTTTGGAAAACATTTTGTGAATACATATTCTGTATACTTATTTTAATACCCAATTCTGGAAAATCATATGCACTTTAGTTTTTCAATATCGTTCTTCTGACTTCGAGGTCTTTTCGAGTTCACGGACAGTTGGACGATTGAAAATATTAAAAATATTATAATCGATTAATATAGGCGTGGCGTTCTAATATTATAATTCATCGCACAGTGTTGTTAAGAAACAATTCTTGGAATCGATTCGTTTTTTTTTTTTTTTTTTTTGAGGAACAAAAGAATGAACATATTCTATTATATATATATATATATTTTAATCATTATTAAAATTATTTTTTTAATACTTTTTTCAAGCAAGTAAAATACATACTCTGTGAAACTTTCAAAGGTTTAAAATCAACATTGTCGGGAGAAATGAGGAAATAACCAGTATTTTTCGATAGTTTTTTCTGATATATTTTTCAAAAATTGACAATATACCTCTTCAAAGTACCTTCTGATGAAATTTTGTGCCAAAAATGGATACGCATGAAAAAAAAAATGATGTCATCAAGTCTTCTGATCGATAAATTTCCCACAGAAAATTATAAAACAAGTAAACATCATCGTAAAACGAAAAAATATATTTGCACCGCTCAAAATCTAAAATTTGGTCATTATATAAATTGCTAGGGTATTCTAGTTACCTACATTTTTCAGTCATCACATTCTATTTCCAACTATTATTATTTAAATATTCTATCTACAAAAATCAATTATATATGTAGGTATTTAAATTTAAAGTCAATATTTTTTGGTTCTGGTGGTGGGGAGAGGGGGTAACTGACCATATAATATGATCATGAAAATTGTGTTTTACACGACATTTGGTTTTGCGTTTAGGTTTGCAGTGCTGTGCAAAACCAAGACTTTACCGTCGTCCAAGACTATATCACTGGGCTCAAGGCGTTATTGTACATGAACGGCAAAGGTCAAGGAGAACGGCAGGAACGGCGTACGCCGACGCCCGCACTGGTCAAGGATACGATCGACCTGTCCGACGACTACGATTTAGTGGTGGAAGCGGCGGCAGACCAAGGCGGCAACGACGGGCCCAAGTTTGGGCCGTACCTGCAGAACCAGCGTCGCGCCCAGGCGGTCGGAGCGGCCACCGAGATACTCGGCACGATGAACGGCACAATGGTTCCGAAGGGAACAGTGGCGGCGGAAACGGTTCTAGTGCCGGAAGTCGGCCGTGCTACGGGAAATACAGTTAATACAACGGAGATGACGCCTGTGGAATCGGTCGTGGGCTGTGCGTTGAAGGGCGTTGGTGCGTACAAGTTACTCGATAAGAAAGCGCAGGTCGTCGCCCTAATCAACGAGGTGAGTAGTTACAATCTCGTGTAACTTGTAAGTATGTGGAATACGAGTTTATGACGATGTTATATATGTTATGTATAGACAAATGGGTAAGGTGGTTAAAGGAAATAATTTACTCGGTTAAGTCGAGTTACATAAGTTAGCCTAAATGCATTCAGTCATAAGGGTTAAAAGTTAACCGAATATAAATTTAACTGGTGAAGTCGAAAGTCAACATCGAAAACAAATTACCTTAACTTAAACAAATTAACTCGGGCTCAAAGCTCGACACTTTACAATAATATACTTTTCCACTATTTACTTTTTTTAATATTAAGTATTAATAGTACACCTACGTAAACCTGCCTACTTATTTGGTTAGGTACCACTTTTTCCTAATGTTTAACTAAAATAGTCCAAATAAATTTTTCCAAAATAATATAAATGTGTATCATATTTAGGAAATGTATGTTGATGGAAGAAGGGGGCGAGGAAAACTGAAAAAGAGGTGGGGAGATGTGATGGTGAGTGATGTGAGAAAAGTAAAGTAAATTAAGATGATGTTGGAGATCAGTGGATGTGTAGGACCAGAGTGGTCGACCAAAAATAATTAGGAGAGAAAGTGAAAGAAAAGAAGAAAAAAAACCACAACCATATAGGTATGGTTGGTATGAAATTTAAAATAATTTAAAATCAAACGAACAGTAGAATCACAAACACGATAGGTATCCTGAAATCGGAATAAATTAACACTATTGAACAATGTCGATTATCGTAAATCGGCGGAAGGAATTATTGTAATAATTAACAAAATCTCTGGTATTTGGTATGTTACTGAATTATTATTAAAAAAAAAAATACGTAACACGAGTACTAAACATTATTGTACATTTGTACGAATATTAACATTTAAAATACAGACTAGCCATAATTTACGTGTTAACTTAACTGAATGATTATAACCATTAACGATTAAAAGTTAAGCTGTTAAGCCAATGATAATTTTAACTTAAAAATTACTTTATAACACATACCTACCTATTATTTATTTTGCAATTTGTAGTTTGTCCGACCGTTTTTTAAAGTTTTTTTTCGCGTTTCCTCTATATAATGTCATTACCCTGTGTAATATTTTGCTATACCAATGATAAATATCATTAGAATAAATGTCATAAAGTCGTGCAGTCATTTTTCGTATCATAATTTTATATTCGTTGCCTATACACAAATGCAATAACGCTCTTGATTTTTTTCTGTTTTGTGAGACTACAATTTCTGATAATTGTATAAATTCGAATAAATTACTACATGAATAATAATATAACATTATATTCATCTAAAATCAAAAACAATATTTATCAATAATATGTTAGACATGGTCGTAACATTTACCTTAACTTCCTTGATAACTATTTATTAAATCATGTCAAAATCATACAACATTGTAAACGTGTATATTTATAGGATTCGTGTGTCAACTGCGGCAAGTGTTACATGGCGTGCAACGATTCGGGATACCAAGCGATCGCAATGGACCCAGAAACGCACGTCGTCCACGTCCAGCCGGATTCGTGCACAGGCTGCACCCTGTGCCAGACAGTTTGTCCGATTCAGGGTTGCATCAGGTAAATATTGACCATGTTGGACTTTGAATAAGCTATAACGTTGATTGTAAAAATTTAACAAAACTATATTTTCAAGAATTTGTATTTCTTTAAATTTCGAACAAAAGGAAGATATGGTGATGATAATATATGTATATTAACGATTTCTCGGGTTACAAAAATGTTTAAAAAGTCACATGCAGTACAATTATAGATTTTTAGGTAATCACTTTTCGAGAAAATCGTGAAAAATAAGAATTTTTACCGGAAATTTTTTATTTGTCAATTTTTCGACCATTACGTATATTACTAGATATTATGTATTGTGAATTCTAGTTTATGAATCAATAGAACTTTCTGTAAATCAAAAATCGAAATCCGCAAAAAATCATATAGGACCACCAACTATACGGTTAAGAATTCCAAAACACAACTCTGCATTACATGCAATGTGCACAGGATAATACTTATGATAATATGATACATACATAATATAATAGAATCGTTTTAATTTGTTGTTTTCTATAATAGGTATTTATACAATAAAAACAAAAAAACTAAAGTTTCATTTGAATCTTAAACACATTATACAGTATTTGAAGTATAGTAGGTACCTATTAATTTAATACTTTCAAAAATGTTTTTAAAAATTGTAGGTATATACGTATACTTAAAATACTCAATAATTAAAAATATAATATGATAATATCTATGATTACTCTGATTCGATAATATTTATTAACATTTTCTCAATGTTTGTAGCATGGTCGAGAAGACTGTACCGCACTTGGTCAATCGTGGTTTGGGCCGACGTCAGCTAGTGCCCACGTACTCCTGTCCGGATGGCAATACCGGCGTTTCAGTTAAATAACCGATTTTCGCGCCCCTGCATCCCGCCGAAACTGTAAATAATAATAACAACTTACTATAATGATACGCACGCCACATACAGCTCTAATATTATACAATGTTATGTAAAACAAATTAAATTGAAATATCGGTATTAAATATACAATACTATTACCTATTAATATCTTGTGATTACTAATAAATAAATATTAATACATACTGTAAGCATTAATTAATAAGAATGTCACAATTTATTATTTATAAGGCGTGGTTTATAAGTTTTAAAATGTTTTCTGATGATAAATTATGTGTAGTAATTCCGGTAGTTTCCAAGACTTCAATTATTGTATTCTGTTGATTTTTTTTTTTTTTTTTAGAAATACACAACTAAATGTATTTAGTAATTTTAGTGGAATTAAATAAAATAATGATTTCTGTATTATGATATTGAAAATTATATTACAGGCTTGTTTTTGTTTTTATTAATATGGGTAATATTCAACATACCTACTATGTACCACAAAAATACATAATATGGGACATATGAAAGTGTTTATAAAAAAAAATATAAAAACTTAACTGTTTCAATGTCGATAAACTTAATCAACTTAATCCGGATCGAAACAAAAGCCGACAAAAAATGTAAATACATAACTTTGACAATCAAAAGTAATATGTAAAATCTCACAATCATTTGTTAGTATTGAAAAGTGGACGAGTTGTTAAATATTACCGAAGAAAAATGTGACGGTTAAAACACCAAATTTGACATTAATTGGAAGGAAAACAACACAGTACATTATTTAAAGTCGTATACTCAATAAGACTTAGAACCGGTTTCAATTTTAACAGTTTCTTTTTTAGGTTTCTAAACACAAGTTTAGATACATTATATCCTCATTGTGTCCATCCGTCTGTCTGTCCGTAGTTACTAGTACATAGTTATGAATTTGTTGATTTGGTTACCAGAGAGATAGATATTATTCATTTTGTTTTATAATATTTTTATATTTTGTTTGAAATACGTTTAGTAACTGGGAATATAGCACGTTTGTAGAGTGGGATTTCTTATATTAATTTTATATATTTTACAGTTTCGGTCTGTGAAATAAATAAAATTTTCATCATATTGTATATTATTATGAGTTGACGAGCCAAAAGAAAAATTGTTAACATGATATTATGTATTGTAGGTAAATATCGTGTTTACAATGAATAGGTAACTATCATTGTTATATTAACAAGCATAAGTTGTAAATAAAAAATATAATAATGTCAGACTTGAAATATACACAGAATATTTACTATAGTTTATAATAGATAAACAATTTTGAAGGTTTTCTGCAATAAAATTTTGAATTTTTAAACACTTAAATTTTTTCTTTAATATTATAGATTAAAGAAACAACTTTGAGATGGAAATGAGGAACTTTGAATTCGAAAGCATTTTTAAAAAATTTAATTTTTGCTTCTATATATAGTGCTATAGCCTATAAATCAATACACTCAATTATGTATAAAACTTAAATAGTTAATTTAGATAATAATTTTACCTATTTATTTAAAAATCATGTGTGTAAACTAACTTTTAATTCTATAGTTTTTATTTTAATTATTCAAATTTTGTGCAATATCTTTTTCAATTAACTGTGTTTAATTTACTGTATCTTTTTTTATTTTCATTATAGAACTCTCCCTTTTTATGCTTTTAAAAGGGACGCTACAACCATATTCACAGTTTATATTATATAATTGTGTTTAATTGCGTAATAGTTAATACGTAATACATGTTTGTGAATTTTGCCTAAAGAAATATAGTAGTAAGTAAGTAAATAGTAAATATTTACTCATTGATATGGCGAATACAAATATCATCGGTATATTATAATTTATAATAATATATTTTTTTATTGAACTTTCTGTGGTCGCTTTAAATTTAGTAAGAAAATTAATCTTTTATCATTTTGAATTTAATAAAAACATATTTAACTAAGAGTATCATTTTAAAATTGGCTTTTTAAATAAAAAAATGAAATTATAATTATAATAATTACAATATTGGTTTTTTGTTATTGTTACATTTAAGCGTTTTAAATGCAAATAATAAATAACATTTTTTTTTTTTTTTTCATTAAAACTATACTGTTTTCTTTAATAATAATCGGTAAATATATTTGGAGGGTGTTGATTGTGGAATGGGAACGCAAATAATGTTGGAAAATATATGATTGGAATTTTCTTGAAAAATAATTTGTTGGAAAAACATTTTGTCGGAAACGTATACTATATCGGAAACGTATATTCCGTGAACAGTATTTTGTTGGAAACGTATTATATTGAAACTATAACTTTCAAATAACTCTGGTGCTGCTGGCTAGAGATACACCTTTCCAACGAGATGAAGTTAAGTTCAGCGTCATTTTAAAGGTACGCCCGATAAGTTACCCCAAAAATCCCATCCTAGGAATTTTTTTGGAAATTTCATTTTCTTTACTGCAGAAGTTCAAACTTGATAGGCTTACTCTGGTGGATATTAAAAATAAATTGGTATCTATTTTAAACATATTAATTCCTCTACGGGGAAACTGAAAAGGAAGGGGTTACTTTTTTGAATTGTCATATAGAGCATTTAGTATTAGTCATAAAGTTTTTGGAGTACCACTAATGGACGGAGGGTATATTAGCATGTAATATATTAGAAACCCCCCCCCACTTCGTTTTTTTTTGGGTTTGCTATAACTCTGGCACTATTGATGATTGAAACACCATATTATTGGGATAAATTTTGGTTCAGGGTCTTTCAAGATCTACGTCCAACAGGTTACCCCAAATATTCATACCAAGGGATTTTTCTGATAATCACTTTTGCTGATCTGATTGGGTCGAAACTTGACCATATAAGCATAGGAAGTAGATCTATCAATTTTTGTTTAAAATGAAAGGGATATCAAATTAAATTTAGTTATTTTTAGTTAAGTTTCTATATGGTCCGATTAGATTGAATATCAGCAGTAAAAATATTTCATTATATATGTAATAAAAATAAAATATAATATAAAATATATTATATTATAATATATAATAAAATGAAAATTCAATAATTTATAAATATTTAAATATATTTTTAAAGTAAATTAAACGCAATTCTGTCTCAGGACCTTTTTTATTCTTATGTAATCACAATATTTGTTCAAAACATTAATTATGCAAAACCGTTAAAATGAGTTCATAAAGTAATGAATGTATTAGTTTTACAACGATATGTTGTTTTTTTTAGTTGATTAGTTATTTAGTTATGTCTGTATACAAAAATGCAATACAAAATAATCAGAAGGAGTTGAAAAAGGGTTTGGGGTATAGATTTTTTTTGATAGCAAATTCATTGAATTTGATACTTTAAGGTAGTCATTTTTTTTATTTTCCAAGTAGTTTTCCTAAACATAAAGAACGCTTTATTTTTGTACACCGTATCGCGTATGTAATAAATGTATGTGACAAATAATAATTAGTTGTCAAGTTAAGTACTTACATAAATGACACAACTTTACATATTTATAAATAATATAAAAATATACAAGGGAAGTTTTTAATTGTTTTTGCTTCTACTCATCATAATATTAATAAAGGGGGTCATAAGCGTAAATTATAGGGTGTTTAGCTCCTTCCTCCCCCCAAAAACCTTGTAGATCCCCTCATTTTTATTATTTTGTAAAAAACGACTTCCCTAAAGTATCAAATTGAATGCTAATTGAATTTGCTACCAAAAAAAACCCCAAACCCCAAAACTCTAACTCAATTACTTTTAATAGCATTTTTGTGTACAGACATAACTAAATAACTAATTAACCAAAAAAACAACATACTGTAAAACGAATACATTCATTACTTTCTGAATGTTATTCAGTTATTTTTCCATAATTTTAAAAATAATCATGCTAGAGCCTTGAAATGTTGAGCAAAGACGTATCTACTACTACTACTACTACTACTACTACTGTTACTACCTACTCATTTTCAGGCTAATTATAGCATTTTTAGATTTTGAAATAATTAGTTCATAAAAGGGTTAATATTGAGTTTTAGGACTTGAAAATTTAATAAAATATTAGTCGTACTTTACTATAATTAAATACCAAAAATTTTGAAAATCGGATTTTTTTTATAGCTATTTCAATGTTTCCAACAATATTACTTCTTCTTCTCCTTCGTCTTTTCTCCCAACTATTTGGGGTCGGCCACCCTGGTCCTACACTTCCACTTAACTCTATCTCCCGCATTTTCTTTACCTACTCCCACCTTCCTCATATCACTCGCCATTACATCCCCTCATCTCTTTTTCGGTCTTTCCTTCCCCCTTTTACCAACAACATGCATTTCCCTTACTAATCTTATTGCCTCAGTCTCTTCCCTCCTTAATACATGCCCGAGCCATCTTAATCTATTTTCTCTCATTTTGTCTACTATCGAAGCTACCCCTATACTACCTCTGATATACTCATTCCTTATTTTATCCTCTCTA
>JAIPRL010003597.1:0-44954 GCA_025469235.1 Pemphigus obesinymphae
ATTATAATATTTTTTGATAATATTATTTTCAATTTAATAATAAAATGTTGTTGGCTCTATATCAACAAGATTATTGTCAATTTAACATATATTTTAATTAATATGATTGTGGTTTTTCTTTCAGTGATAAGTAAAGAACCTAATACGTCCTACAGAATCTTATACGTATTTTTAGAATTAAAATCGGGCCATTGTAAATAGGTACCTACATTAACTTTGTCAGACTCTTTGGTCTTTATACAAACGTCTTTTCAACAATTATTTTCTTATTACCAAACAGTAAAAAATTATTGCTGATATATAGGACTATTATAAAATTACTTTTTAAATTATTTTCAATTGTTAGTTTTAATTTTTCTTAAAATGTTGATCAAATGAAGGTACAATGTTATGATTTTAATCATTCTGAAAATATAACACAATTCTGTAGATTCTTTAGGTATAGGTACTATAGGACAGCGGTTCCCAAACTGTGTGACACCCCTCCCTTGGGAAGCTCGAGCACTTAACAGAGGAGGCGAAGATTTTTTTCACAATATTAGGTACATAGATACCTACTGAAGAAGAAAAGTTAATCGATATATCAACTAATTCTTATAATCCATTAATAATCACTCTAGAAATTTGTAATTTACACATTATAATAATCTAATGACTAATATATACTAAGTACTATACTGACATGATAATGATTTCAAAACTTTTTGATCGCTTTTCAAAAATTTGCAAAAATAAATCAACTTGATTTTAATAATCTATATATTAATTTTTGAAGTAGGTAGAGGAGTTGAATACAACTTTTCGGGTAAATTGATTTTTGATAGGAAATGTAATCTAATTGGTACACTAACGAGGTAATTACTTATTCCCAGAAGTTTTCTGAAATCGTAAAGGAAATCTACCGAAATTGTTTATAAACCTACCGATGATAATATTATACTGAATTCGCTCAGAATCGTCTTTCTATAATTAGGATTAAAAATTAAATAACGTTTTATCTTCTCTTTCAAATATAAAATAATAATAATGGACTTTCCTGTCCACGAAAAAATTTTCACCATCTGTATTTTGACGGCATTTTTTTAAACTTTTAACAATGGGAGGCATGTGAAAACTTTTTTATTTTTAGGGAGGCGTGAACCATAAAAGTTTGGGAACCGCTGCTATAGAAAATATCGAATAATGTAGAATATTGTAGAGAATTTTGGGAATAATTGTTTCATATTATATTTTTATTTTCATACAACAAAGGTTTGCAAATTAGTAAATTTCCAAAAATTAAATCCCAATTTTTTTCAATTTTTAGCAAAAATATAAAAATTCTTTTTCCAAGATTCTCTAGTAAAAAACCTACAGAATTTAAATATATTTTCAGATTTAAAATCGGAAATTTCTAGGGGAAAACCTTAATTTTGTCAGGCTTTTAGGTTTAAATTAATTAATTAAAACTACCGGGAAAATCTAAAATTAACCTTTTTAAAGCAGATACGTGAACAAATTCCCTATCAGAAAGTTCTTTACTCAAAACTCCTTTTGAGACTCCTTCTGTCCAAAAAAGGGTACCTACACAATATCAAATTGGTAACAAAAGTTGCCAAAATGTTTGTGTAAAAATATTTGAATATTAGAAGGTCAGTGTATTCAAATACTTTTTCAAGTATCGAATATTTTATTTCTTTCTTGTATTTGTTTAGTATCAAAGCGTAATATCGACTACAGAGCTTTATCAACGGAACAAGTAGATACGTAGTACCTACACACCCAGACATTTGTTTTATTTACCTTGAGGGGTAAAGACAAGGATTGGATCATTGAGTCACAAAACAAAATTTAAAAAATGTATTTAATTAACGAAAATAGAACCAAATGAATTACCTATTCAATAGATAATCAATTATTATTTTATACCAAATACTCGAGCTTTGAGAAGAAGTTGCTTTGTTTATGGAAAGGAAAAAACGGATAAGTAGAAAGAGTTACACGCAAAAATAACAGATACCAATGTATTTATTTCCAAACTGGCGTATCTTGGGGATTTCTTCGGAGAAATAAATACGTTAACCTCAACTTGCAAGGGAATATGACGAATATATACCTATTAACAGCTCAAGGCAAGGTTGCCAATTTTCTTTCCAAATTTCAGCTTTACTAATACAGAGCTGGAATTTGGGACGTTTCGATGTGCCCAGAACTAATAATGGTGCTCGACGCAAGAAATGGAAAAGGCTCATTTACAGATGAAATAACTCTCCGCTTATTATCGGTTGTACGCTCTAGCAGTAAATATTTTTCTGATTTAGAGAATCGCCAAGTAAAAGGTCACACTAAATCATATTTATTTCTACATTTGATTTTCATATGTAATGTTAAACATAGGTAGGTACTGAGTAGGTATATAATTAATATTAAGAGTTATGTACACTACACCGAAGCTACGCTCAGAATCGTTTTATTGAATGCAATACATCCACCAAGAGTATCCTGCCCAGTAGCGAAGTGCATCCACCCATACTGACCGGCTTCTTTTTATTACATAGTTACGATGGGGTGACGGGATTATCCCGTTTTTGAAGTAGATCCCGTTTATTTTACGTTTTTTTTTTTTTTTTTATTTAAATACCCTTGATAATATGAAATAGTAATAAAGTGGAAAGTCAAAATTTATTTCATTTATTTATATTCATACAAATTTCAAGCGATACATCGAAAAGAAATTAAAATAAAGTTTGTGCATTTTTATAATTTGTGGAAAAATGACCTTTATTGGTTTTTCGAAGCGATTTTTCAATTTTTCGGGAAAATGTATGGAAATGACCTTTTTTCTTGCTTATTAATTTAATTTGTAAAATTAAATTATAATGGCGATACAAAGTGAATTGGTAGGGGGGATGAAAACATGTCCAGTTTTTAATATTATTATTCGAGGAACAATGTTGTTTTGATTACTATAGGAATAGATATTATTTGTTTTGTTTTATATTTTTAGATGATTGTTAAAATACGTTTAAAAACCGGGAATTTAACACGCTAAAACTACGCTTTAACATACTACACCGAAGCTACGCTCAGAATCGTTTTATTGAATGCAATGATTTATTATTGCTTTCAAATGCAATACATCCACCTAGAGTATCCTGCCCAGTAGCGAAGTGCATCCACCCATACTAACACCCTACGAGCGAAGTGCATCCACCCATACTGACACCCTACGAGCGAAGTGCTTCCACCCCCTACTGACCGTCTTTTTATAGTTATACACTTATATGAAATGAATAATTATACTTCGCAGTTCGCCCATGAACAGTTTTACCACTTAATTAATGTTTTCTACGACCAGTTGTTTGGGCTAGGCATTAGATAATAATTTAACTCCCCTCCCCTTTTCCTCCTTAAAAGTCGAATTTCAAGAAAACCCTTCATCTGTACGTATATCTATATTATTAATGGAATATTTTTTGAAAATATCATTTTTATGACAAGTAGTTATCATTGAATAATAATTAACCACCCCTCCCCTCTTTTCCCCTTAAAGGTCAAATTTCAAAAAAATCCTTTCTTAGCGGTAGTCTATGGCATTAAAGGAATATTCAAAAATGTTCCCCTATATCTTTAACCCTATATTGGATTTTTTTCCCGTTTAGATTGTTCAGATATTTTTTAAACTGGACTTTTAGCTAATATCTAACCCTTTTTATGGGTAATAGCATCAAATAGGTTGGGAACCGTTGTACTATATTATAAATATACGTGTCAATAGTCATAGAGGGACCTAAAAAGATATCTTTGTATGTCTATGGTCACTATAAGTAAACAATATAGCCTTATATATTATACATATTAACAGTGATGGTTTTATGTTCAACAAATGTTGAATATTTAGAATATTGTCCCTTGATTTGGATTAATAACACAATAAAACAGAATGACGCTATCGAATCAGTACAAAACTCCTTGAGATTCATAGCTTATAAATTCAATATAAATAGACCCGTGCACGGTTCATATCAAAATATATTACATTTTATCAATCTTTCTTCACTTAATAAAAGACGGTCCTATTTGCTCTTTAAATTTTTACAAAAACTAATATCTGCAGAAAATTGACTTTCCTGAACTTCTTTCCCTTATCCGTTTCAAAATAAATACACTTAATACAAGAAACCAAGAATACTTTTATCCGATCTCCTCAAACAAAAATTATGTTTTAAATTCTCCGGCCAATCTACTAATGCACGCGGGTAACTCGTATAGCTTTTATACTCTTTAGTCAACACAATTTAACAGTTCTTATAGCTTCTTTATTATTATTATTATTGTTGCTGTTGTTGTTATTATTTTATTATTCCTTATTTTTCTTAATCATATGTCATAATTATATCTATATTGTGTTTATATCTATAGTGTATATTTAATTCATGTTTATATATTTTACAGTGTATGTATCTTATTCAATTGTATTGTACACAACTTTTATATTTTGTAATAGTATTGAAGTCCGTTTATACCAATAAATAAATAAATACATAAAAAATACCACCTCAAAATAAGTATATTCCTTTCTGTGAATTATTAGCAGAACTATAATGGATGTTTACAAATAGGCAGTTTTATTTAGGTGTATACCTAGGTATTTTTAATTTTTAAACCAATATCGTGATTAGGTAATAATAAAAAATGAAACGGCTATACGTAAGTCTACTTTTGAAATATTTTTAAAATGTAGGTATTTAAACATTTTTAAATCGCTATTTTTATAGCTCTGCAAATTGCCAATATATATATATATAAAATAAAACTTCTTATGAATCGATTGTAAGATCACACAATCGGTTTATAAGGGGTTCTATATATAGGCAATTATAAAGACATTTTTCTATAAACATTAAAATCTAACAATATTAATGAAAAATATTTAAATATAAGGATGGGTCATGTTAATGATGAAATTAATTAATTAAAGCCAATTACAACATTTTTAAAAATAGTTTTAAGTTAAAACCTGATCTTATATTCAACTCGGTCAGTGAGGCGACGAAGTTATATAAATCAAGTGCTTAAAATAATTGATACCTATTAATTTTCATTTCTATTTTAAAAATTAGTTTTTGTATTAAACTTGGATCCCAAGTTGAATTAATTTTTATTTTACTTTTGATCGAACATGAATTATTTAGTTAACAATACTTACTCATTAAAATCGTAAATTTTTTAACAAGGTAGGTACGTATAGATTGATAGTTTGATACGTTTACAGCACATCAAATTAACTAGTTAAGTTAAAACCTTAGCAATAACCTAACTTTAATTTAATAATTGATTCATGCCTATCCTCGAATTTCAAAAGTAATTAATTTAGTAATTAAATTAGTAGTCCTGTGTTAAAACCAATATTTGTTGTGTTATCTACAGTTATCATGATCCTTATTTAAAAAAAAATATATGTTAATTGTTAACGCAAAATAAACAAAGAGGCATTTTAAAATTTAGTAATTTTAGCATTGATTATATCAGAACATAATCAATGGTTATATAAATATTATGTAAATTACATCGAGATTTTATAAGATTTTCTAAATGTTCAGTTCATTATCGAAGTTATAAAAAACGATTATTTAAAACAATAATTATATCATTAACATTTTTCATAATTAATAATAATAAAACAGATACCTACATACCTAATAAAACAACAATTTGTTTTATATATTTTACAATTGGTGATTTAACCAATTATATTTAATAAAATATACTAGTGTAAACAAAACACTGCATTTCATATTAAATTTTGATTATTACCGGGGTTGAAGTTATTTAAGAGTATAAACACACTGATGCACCAGGTATTGTCAACCAAATTATTTAAAGAAAGAAACACCTATTTACTTTAACGATCTACATAGTTAACAAATTGCTGTGTAACAGGGTACAAAATGAAAATATATAGATAAAATATTATTACATATGTATAGTAGATATACATCATTGAGAAAAATGTATAATATAAATATCAAATAGCCTTTAAGAGGATGTCAGCGCAAACAATTTTCAATGAAAAACTCATGATAGCATTTCTCATTATTAACAACTTACAAATATCTTAAAAATATGAAACAAAAACAAATTATAAATAACAACATTATCTAATACTTTAGAGAATTTTTTTATGATATTTAAATTTTTTCAAGAGTTATAGTTATTGAAAAAAATTTCAAGTTCTTAACAATTCATAAAACATGTATAAATAAACATATCGAAAAATGGCTCCATAAGACACTAAATATATTTGTTTTTTATCATTTCATGTTTTCTAAGATATTTGTAAGTTGTTATAATAGAGAAATACAAAAGTAATTTTCAATAAATAATGTTATTATTTCATAAAAAACAACCACAATAAAAGATGCTATAGTAACGGGATCAATTATTAGTCATTTCAAATATGCATAAAATGTTTTTTCAATTGTAAGATTTTCATTTTTCTTAAAATTTTCTAAAAATTGTCTATATAAAACCCCTTAAAAATGGCCGTACTGACATCTTCTTAAGTTCCAAAATTTAAAATATTCTACATATCAATAAATAGCTATATTATATTTTATATAGGTACACAGTAAACAATTAAAAAAAAAACAAATAAGTGACATAAAATAAATATTTATTTTATTAATTATTAGGCAATAGATAAAAAATAAACTCACAAACTTAAACCAAAAGTACTGCATTAATACAACCATCATTTTCTGGATTATTAGTGACTTGTGCATATTTTCCCCACACTACTTTACCACTCTGTGTCACCAGACCTAATTCACTAATATTTACTTCTATTACAGTACCTTTAGTTATAACACCCAAATTTGTATACATAGGTGAATTAGGATTCTTTTTTACTCCAATAATTGGTAAATAGAAAGTAGCTTTAAGTTCTGGATGTGTTACATGAGCTTTATTGAAACGTAAAGCCATTGGTCTAATAAACCTTTCAAACTTGGGTGGTTTACGCGTAAATCCTTCTCCGACATAACACACTTTAGTAACCATCCTCTTCCAAGCCTTTCTTTTAGATTTTCCAGTTCTCATCACCTTGAATACCTCAGCGTCCGCTTGAGCACGAACTTTGGGTATAGGCACATCCCATTTGCCAGCCTTTTCCTTCCGTTTCTGTTTGATCATGTTGGATAGTACCTTGGCATTCGACTGAACATCTCTGTCAAGTAAATAAACTGGCAATGCTCCTTCTTTGGGTAATTCTTCCTTCTTTTTCTTTAATTTTTCTTCGTGTTCTTTGATCTTTTTTTTCATTTGAATCTTTTCATTTCGGCGTTCTTTGTTGTACAGTTTAGCCTTTAGACCACGTAAACGTTTGGCTTTATCAGATCGTAAATGAGGCTCACGAGCTTCCTTTTTACGTAAACGTTGTTCATAATCTAATCGGCGACCGTATAATTTACGGTGCCGTTCCATATACTCGTTCTGTGGCATGATTTATTTTGCTGGAAAAAAAAATATAGGTATTAATTAATATACTATAATAAACCAAAGACAAAAAATATAATAGGTACATATACAAATAGGTATATAATATAAAAGCACAAGTTTTTTCTATTAGACATGTACACATACATACCTAACAACTAAAATAAATAATTTAAAATACAAGGTACTTTTTTGTTATTGTAGTATTGTACTCATAAAAATAATATTTTTGAGTAGATACCTAGATAATTGTTTATTTCACTTTTTTTTAAAATTCCAATCACTTTTAATTTACTGTGAAACATCACAAAAAAAAAAATCATGATTTTCCAGAGAAAATATACCTAAATAGCTAGAATATACCGTGAATGCTTGCTGCGGCATCTGCTAATTAGGTTCATTATGTATTACAGTAAATAATGACATAAAACTAATGTACATAATGATAATCGATAATAATAATAAACAATGGAACGAGATATTCTTAATGTTTAAGGTAAGGTATAATAACAGAAAAATACCGTTTATGGCCACATATGTACATATACCTACTATAAAATAGCAAATATTCATTTGAAATATTAATATAAATTAATCACGCAAATCACATTTTGTGATAAGATAATAATACAATTAATATTAAATATTAAAATTTAAAAATGAATTTTTGATCTCAGTATTGAATTTAATGAGGAAAATATGGATATGTAAGTACTTCAATTATTTTTATATTAAAAATATATAGGTATAGGTAGGTAAATATTCAAAACGGAATGTGTACATTTTTGAACTCATACACCAATATACTGGAAATAATTATGAATGTTAATTGTTTATAAATTGGTTTTAGTCGATTGTTTTTTTTAAATAAGCCATATCGATTTGTACCTACTTTTTTTTTCGAAACCAAATTTAAAATTGATGGATATTTATGATATTTTGTAGGTATTTACACATTTAGTAGTAATTACAATGGATAGGTTTATTCTGTAAAACAGAATAAATGTGTATAAAAAGTTGTAATTTATGAAAAAGCTGTAGTGTATAGTCTTGTTATCAATAGTTGAACCAAAACAAATGCGTAATGCAGCGATTTCGGACATTGGGCGAATAATCAAGTTAATACAATTAAATAGACTCACTTTTGTGCAACGAAGTACAAGTAATATAAGAGTTGTTCACGATTATCTTGAAAAACAAAGTTTTTGAATGTTTTGAAGTCTAATAGAATTTTTTTTTCGTCAAAATGTATTTACTTTTATTTTGATTTGTTTGAAAAGATTGTAAAAGAAAATTTAACCTCAAATAATGGCATGAGGTCGGTTTGATAACCAACCTATCTACGACCTCCGTGTATTTAGGACACTGATAACACCGTGTATTGCTATGTTCTGTGGATTTTCCCGCTACATGCTGATAAAAACTATTTATTGTGATTTGTGATTTCATTACTCTCTCGCCTATTAGGAAATAGGAAAATACCTATATATTTTTCGACTACTGTTTGGAGTTCGTGTCAAAACAATGCTTATTAATAATTATCATTATAAAACATGAAACGTTCGTAATCGTCCGCGTCGTATCGTTGTTAATTAGGTGAGTGGACTTTGTATTCATATTAAATAATTTAAATTATGCAAAACAATAATTATTTTATTTATCGACATCGATGACATATTTTGTTGATTATTCTGAAAAATAACATCAACCTTCAATATGGTTATTAAAAAATATGGCACTGTGACGAAAAACATATCAAAATTCGAGTTTTGATTCATCATTTTAGAAAAAACGATCAATATTAACAATTAAATTGTTATTATTTATCGTTTTTGTTTACATACTTATTACATATGAAATATTAATGATCGTCGGTGTTCGTAAATTAGCTATTCTACCTAATTTAATTTTTACAGTCAAGTGCTGGTGATGAATTTTACACACAAATATGGAAGACCCTTACGAGAAAGAATTATATAACATATTCAAACGTTTCGAGGGCGATAGAAATGACGAACTGGACCATAAGGGGGTGAACGCTCTTTGTGAAACGTTGCAGTTGGATTTTGGTCAACGTAAACAATTATGGTCATTTTTGGATAACACCACGATTGTAACCTTCGAACAATTTCGAAATGCTCTCGTTTATTTGGCCAATAATGGCTTAAAAGAAGAAACGTATTCCAGGGATATCTCTCCCGGTAAGAACACGGTTTTAAATTAAAATTTTGAATAGGTAAATACAACAAATTTTGATTAGAACAAACTAGGTAGGTGCACATTCTAGAAAATATTTTGTATTCTTTGACCTTGTTTTCTACATTCCTTTCACCTATCTATTAATGTCTATAGATAAGCCTATTATATTATTTTATTATGATATGTTATTTTTAACATTCTTCATGATTTTTTCATGAGCTAAATTATAGGTACCTACTAATATCTTTATTGTACATAAATTATAATAAGCTACATAAAAGAGTAACCAGTCGGTTAAATGTATTATGCTTATGTTTTTACTAAAAAAGTATAGGTACTTAGGTATATCAAAAAACTAATAGATTTTTTGAAATTCTTAATAATGTTAATGATTTCATTCATTTGATATTATTGCAATTAAATTGTTTTCATATGCCTTGAATTTGTGTAAACATATAATTAATTTTTTTATTTACTATAGATCCTCATGTTTTACCTTTATATCATCTTAATATTTATAAAGGTACTTAAAATATTAAAATTAAGATCTAGTAAATACCAATTTTTAGAATTAAAATTAATAAATTATTATTAATATTATAATAGGTAGGTATTATATATATATATATATATATATATATACCCCTTTATACAAGTACATATATTTATATATGTTTATAAGGGATTTGTTTTATTTTGTATTAGTCTTGTCTGTTATATCTACAATATTAAATTTTGCTTTTATCGTTTATTTTGTGCATTATTTCTGTTTTATTAAATATACCTAATGCATTTTAATAGTTTTAATTTACATTTCTTGTACCCACTTTTTTTATACCAATTTATTATGTACCTATGTAGATACATAGGTATATAAAAAAAATCTATCATTAAAAACTGGTTGTTTGTTGACTTTGAGATTTTTTTTAGCTATGCAGGTAGAGATATTATGAATTAAATTAATTAACATACAAATAATTGCTTGTATTGTGTCATCTTTCCAAAAGTTTTTTATTTAGTATTTTTTAAATTAAAGATTTTAATAGATTTATATTTTAAATACACATTTAAGTACATTTGTACATTTAAATTTAAAAAAATTAATTATCCACCTAATAGTTTTTTAAGATATTTTAAACATTTTTATGTTACTTAATCAATAAAAGAAATTATTGTGTTACCTATAACTTGTGTAAATTACAAAAAATAAAATCATATGTTAGTATTTTATCACCTTAAATTATTTTCATAACTCTTATCCATGTTATTTGAAAAATAAAATGAACTTTAAAGTAGAACTCTAAAAAAAATTGTTTAAAAATAAGAATTAAATTTCAAGAGATATTTAAATTAATAAGTTGAGTAAAAAAATAAGTTAAGTTAGGTAACTGATTATTATTATTACAGATTACTGTAGATAATAATCTAGTTGGTATCATTTATAATAATTAAATTTATGATTTTCAATTCTATTGAAAATATATTCTTCTGTATTATTATTATTTAGTGATAGGTTGAATAATTTGTAATACTAAGTAACTAATGAATTAAAGATAAATATAATATTAATGACTTATGATTATTTAATGAATAATTTTAATTTAGTTTCTTTTCCTAAAAATTATAAGATGTGTAGGTAATAGATTATTACTCGGATTATTAATATTAAATAGTTTATACAGAGTGGTATTTATGATTAGTTTTTAATTTTTATCTTGGTTTTTATTTTGTATGTTAATAAGTTAATTTATTAATTTACTACAGAGTTGACTACATTGTAATTATTCAGTTGTATCCATCAGTATAATTATTATTTATGTATAAATTATAAGTATTTCCATTACTAATTTGCTATTGATTAATCATTTCTAATCAATGTTATATTATCAATTATGTATTATTGAAAAGAGGAATTAATGTACCATAAAATACTTTATATTAATAGTATAGTACATATATTAAATACTAATACTTCCATATTTAAGGCTATAGTATGGAACATTTTCAAAAGCTTTATGAATTAGGGAATGCACAATATATCTATTCTTAATAAGGAGTTTATTATTGTACTTGATACAATCTAGTTTTCATCAACACTTTATATTTCAATATATCTTTTAAGTTTAAAATTTCTGAAAATGTATTTAAATAGTAATGAACAGGAGCAATTTAATTCTTAATATTTTTAGATATAGTAATGAACAAAAGTAATTTAATTCTTAATGTTTTTAGATATAGTAGATCTAATTGATTTTTTTTTTTTTTTAATATACATAATTGTATATTAACTATAAATATAAAAATCAATATCAAAGTTATTAATCACTTATAGCGTGACAATAGTGAAAGGTTATTCAATTTCAATTTGACTGAAGGACATTAACGTATCATAGATGCGACCTTATTAAACATATCATTATCTCATTTATGTTTGATTATATGTGATACTTATTACTTAAATGATTTGATAATTTTTCTTGTGTTATAGTTAGAGAAATATCTCCAAAGTATGTTTTTGGTGAAAAAAAATATGGCCGTAGAACAAAACCTCGAGATGATAGTTTTATTCTAAACCAATCAGAAATAATTCAAAATTTGAACAACGGCACACCATTAACCCCTCGAAAATTGGAATATGATGTAAATCCAATGCCTATTTTATAATTTTGTATTTTATATATTAATAATATTAAAAATAATTATTAATATATGGTTAATTTTCAGATAAATTCAGATTTAAAATCTGAGAACGAAATACAAAATAAAGATATGTTATCACAATGTGATGACAAACATGGTAAGTTGTTAAAGAAAAATACTTTCACTTTGTTGTTTGTTATGTTCTTCTCTGAAAAGTTTATAATTATTATATTTGTATTTTTAGATTTGTTAAGAGAACAATTGATAATGGATAAACACAATTTAAGTCTTGCTTGTGAACACATGGGTATCACTTCTAATGGACTTATATCAAAAACTCAATTATTTGATGTAATCCAACATTTTGATTGCAATGAAAAATTATTTGAAAAGATCAATGAAAAATATTCAAATGATAAAATACCCATTAAAGAAATTCTGGAATTAATCAGTAGTTTAGATTTACGGTCTGTTTCACCAAATTCTGAAACATCAACTTCTGGAGTCTCATCTACATCATATTATCATAGAGATGATAATTTACCAAATTCAATGTAAGTGTCACTTTTAATTATAATATAAACATTATCAGACTAATACCAATTGGCAATTTTACATTATACTTTATATTAGGATGGTGAATATATCCACTATAATTGAATTATGGGAAAGCTGTGGTATTCAAGACTCTGTTAACGTTTTACAAGATCTTGGCATTGATACATCTCTTGATTCTGTATATGTACCTGATCTAGTTACCATTGTGAACAATCAACTTCATAAAGTGCGAAACAGTTTTGTCAACTCCTCATTATCAGATTATGATTCACTTAATACATCTTTTGTTTTGCTTAAGGCTCTTTGTTCACTTAATGAATATCAGGTTAAATGGCTCAAGTAAGAAAATATAAAATAATATATCAATAAAAAATGTTTATATTAATAAACACAAATAATAATATGTATTATATGTTTATAGGATGATAATTGAACAAATGAACTGTGAAAGGGAAAAGTTAAAATATGATGTTGAAACAGCTAACAATAGAGCTGCAATGCTTGCACAAGAAGTTGATGAAAATCATATACGATTGGAAAAATCGTCTGCTGATAAAATTGCGTAAGAACTTTGTTCAGAGATAAGATTTATCAAAATATAATAAACAAACATACTAATCACTGTGTAATATGTTCTCTTTATTTAGTGCTCTAGAACACAAACATAATGAAGAACGAAAGATACTCATTGATCAATGGGGATCAGAAAAAGATCAACTGCTTCACCAAAATATTTTGCTCAATGAAAAACTACAGCATGTACAAAATTATGAAAATGAGATCCAATCTGAACTCTTGAAAACTCAAAAAGTAATTTTTATACAGATAAATAAAATATATATTAATTTATTAAAATGTAATTCTTTTTAGCAATTAAGCTTATTAGAAAGTGAAAATACTCGATTGAATGAACAGTTAAAAGAAATAAAAGAGAAAAACCTTTCTTTAGAAATTCAAGTTCAAGAAATTCCACAGTTGAAAATAAAGGTAATAAATTATTCTTAATAATACTGATTAAATAATGATTATTTTATTAAATTCCGTAAAAATAATTTAAACATTAATTTACGTTAAATCATTTTATTTTTGTTTTAATGAAATTAATAAATATTAAAATTTAGCAAATAAAAATAAAAAAAATGTTTTTTACATGTGAAATTGTATAGGTACGTTTATAATATATAAATTTAAAAATATAAAAAAATTAGTAAAAAATTTAATTTGACAAATTACATTTGTATTACACTGTATAATAAAAGCTTTCTTTAATATTTTGAAATTTAAATGGTCGAGGATTGTCTACCAACAAGTTTTTATATACTGAGAATGATCTCTCTACATCAAATGAAGCGATAGGAGTATACTTAAAAAATGTCAAGTCTTTTGGTTCTAATATTTGATATATTTTTTTTATTTGTTTAAAGCCTTTTATTTAAAACATAGCCAAATTGTAAATTTATTTTTTAAAAAATAAAATTTGACCATCCGTAGAAAAAATGTCACTACCATATTCTCACGTATCCATGAAGCAAAAAAAAAAAAATGCAAGCCTTTGTAAAATATGTAGCATGTGAAACGCACCTGCAGTACCTTCGAGATAATATGTAACACGACTAAAAGCGTCTGAAAATCAGTCTTACCCACCACCTATATCGATAAGAAAATACTCCAATAAAAGTTATATGCAGTTAATCGGCTAATTGGTTGGTGTGACATAAAGATAAATTTCAGTCTTGTTTAATTTAAAACCAGATTACCTGATGATATATTGTTTAAAATGAAAATGATTTATATTATGTAGTACTATGTTTATATTTTAATGAAATCAATATTTTTAGTCATAATTCGAGAAATAGGACAAAAATGTCTTAAAAAATTAAAAATTGTATTAAAAACGTCAAAAATGCCCCAAACATTTTTTGTAGTTACAACATTGAAACATACTTGAAACACATTTGTAGCTTGGAAAGCTTTATGTAAGTCATTCCAAAAAAAGATGTAAATGCATTGAAATCTGGGCCTTAACGATTATTAACATGTTAACGGCCTGATCATTTTTCGGAATACCTCTTTTATGTCTAGGTGAGTTAAATTGTATATTCACCCAATGTGGTTCCCCAAACTCTAGTCAAAATTACGAGTTAATTCATATAGGGCTTTTGATATTTTTTTCAATAATAATTAAATTTTATACTTCACATCGGTATTATATTATATTCTAAATCGATTTTATCCTAAATCTTTATGATTTTAAACAAGAGTTAAATTTGATACTTATATCTAATAATAGCAGGACGATTTATTTCGGTAATATTAAATATATCCAATTTATTATTTTATCAAAATTTGTTTAATAAGTTTTAAAATAAAATATTTTAATTATAATTATGTTAATATGCCTATTGCCTACCAAAAAAAGATAATTTATTCCAATAAAAATTTTATTCATATTGACAAAAAGATATCTATAAAAATATAATATGCTATGTTTGTCATTATATTTTCACCAAGTTCCTACCTACTGTATAACGTATATATTAATTTGATACTGATATTTAATTTTAATATAATTAATAGTTTTTGTGGGTATTTATTAAAAAACATATAGAAATAATACAAATTTGCTCAGTCTTTTTGTACTATGATGTTGTTTTAACTGATTTTTGCTTTTTCCAATGACGTGTGTAAATGTTAGTTAAACACAACTTTTACAAAATATATATGAGATTTGTACTTAATACTCATAGCCAATAGCAAGCACTTTGATGTGTAATAAATTTAGTTCACAAAGCCAATAAGGGCAGATTTTGCATTTTTCATAAAGCCAGATAGAAAAGTAAGGCGAGAGTGAAATATAATACACAGAGCTATTAACTTGTTAAGAAAAATGTTGTTGTAATTAGTAAATTAGTTTTTAATCCTAATTTTCAAAGGTATTCTTTTTTTTTAAATAATGTTACAACTAGACTTATTCTTAATCTTAAAATAACATTTTATGTGAGCTAATACTTGTATATCTATGCAAAGAACAAAGATATCATGATTGTAAATTTGTTGTTAATTAAACTGTAGGAGTTAGAATTGGAATCAAATAATGGACAAATTATTGATCTTGTGCAAAAAATTGATAGTCTAAAAAATGAAAACAAGTGTCTCAGAGATCAAAACGATGAACTGGTTATAGAGCTTGAAGCTACTAAAAGGTCTGTTGTGTTCTGACATTTTTATTTATTATTTTTCAAGGTTTAGAATTTATATATTCATATGTGTGATACTTTTAGGTTGGAAAATTTAGTTACGGATAGGTCATTTGAAAGTAATGTGAGGAATTTTTTGGCTGAAGAAAACAGTCCAAACTGTTTTGGCAAAGTGAAAGAATTTACTACAGAATCTTCTGCTGAAGAAGCTGGTAGTGATTTTTCAAATACTTCTGAAACATATACAATTGAGTCTGACTTTGAAACGTGGAATAAAGTAAGTATACAATTGTAAAATAATTAAATATTATCATTTAATTTGTATAGTATATTGTTTGTTATTTAATATTTCTTGTTTGGTTTCACAGCGAGAAAATTTACCAAAATTAGATCCAGAATGTTCTCAAACACCATCAATGCTAGTAAATAGCATAAAAGCAACATTATCATCTCAATCATATATTGATTCATGTCATTTAGATGAATTGATTGATTATTTAGAGTGTATGAAACATACGTCAAATGCTCACAACTCTATAAGAGTCAAACAAAAAGAGTCTCACGATAGTTTTGTAACTTCTTCACCTTTAAATAAATATCCTACTAGAAGATCATTGAATAAGCAATTTGAGAGTTCGTTGGAGACAGAATTCATGGATTCTACTTTGATGGAAGTAACAAATGGCAGTGTTGAAAAATTGAAACAAATGTATAACCAGTGTAAATCAGAAAATCAAGAACTTCGTGATAGATGTGAAAAAATTGAAAAAGATTGGGAGTCTAGGTACAATCAGTTATGTGAAGTGGCAGACAAAGCTTTGGATGAAGCTAAACGATTGAAAGATGAATGCACTGATTTAGAAAACGGAATTGATGCACTGCGTAATGAATACTTTGAGTGTGAAGAATATTGGTCACTAAAATTGGACGAAGAACGTAAACTAAACGAATTAGTAAGTGCTGCTTAAGGCTAAATATTCTTTCTTCTAGACTATGTATAATTTGTTTTAAATAATAACAGTACAGTTAAAGTTTACTTTACAGCTGTTGTAACGATTATTATAATTAGCTAATGAATAATGCATTGTATTTTTGTATAGGAAAAAAAAGTAAGCGAAGAAAAATTAAATGACCTAGAAGTCAAGATTAAAGAGTACAGTGAAATGATAGAAGAGACTACCAACAATAGATTACCTTCGATTGATGAAAATGCTGAGCTTGAAGAACAAGTAATTTTATTCTTTCAAAATATATTAATGACATATATTTTAATTTTTTTTATTTATATATGTAGATAAATTGTATTCAACAAGAGTTTTCCATCTATTGTATAAAAATAGAAGAAGAAATGAAAAAGGTTAAAATGGAAAATGACAAATTGAAGTCTCAGCTTGTTCCAGTAGAAAAAGTAGATTGTGAAGTATCGAGTGGTCAATTCAAAGATGAATGTGAACAATGCTGTGAAAATGTTAAAGTATGTTTTTCCCCCTTTTGAACTTTAAATAACTAATGCATTGTTTAAAGTTCTAAAGTCAATAACTCAAAAAAAAAATAAATAAATAAAAAAGTATACAAATCACAAGACAATAAATATTGTATGTCAAAAACGAAAAGTTTTGACTCAAGATCTTTATATCATGTGTTAAAGAATTATCTTATATGTATTTATATTATCAATTTATTTTTTAGACATATGATGAATTAAAAAGTAAACAGTTTGACTTAAAAAAAAGTCGCGAAAGACTGGGTATTGAGTGCCGTAATCTGTTGCAACGGAGGAGCTTACTCAAAAATGAAATATTGCAACTACAGGACTATTTGAATATACTTTCGGTATGTAATTAATACAATGTTTTTAATAAAGAAATATAATTTATTTTATTGAGACAATCTATTTTTAAATTTGATACCAATTTATCTATCTTGAACTATTATTTTATATCCTTTCTTTATTTTGGTCATCATATTTAATATTTATTTTTGTATCTTTCTACTAGGGTTTTTAAAAATCTTACATCAATCTTTCAAACTTTATCTTGTCAGAATAAAAAAGTACCAAGCTTAAAAAATTAATAATATTCGTAAAGCAATAATCATTTTATGGTTTTATTTTTTATTAAAAAATGATTGTTTCCTTACAGAATACTCACAAGGAGTTTTTTGTGCGAAAAGAGGTCAATCAAGCTAATCAGGCTTTCATAGATGCCAGGAAGTATAAAGAACTGGAGCAGAGATTACATGACGAGCAGGCTAGACACCAAAAGTTAACAAATGGTTAGTGTAACACAGAGTATCTTTGAGATATTATTAACGAATCAAAAAAATCTCTTCCTTATTATTATTAGGATTTGGGGCTTTTCCAATAGAAATATTTACTTAAAATAACTAAATTATGTGCCAAAAATATGTAAATAAATATTTTATTTCATTATTTTAAGAAAAATGTATGTGAATGGCCTTTTCTTGTTAATTAGTTTGTCATGCAAATATACATGAAAAATTAAAAATTTCTCAAAACAAATGTATTTCTTATTTGGAATACTATACATCAATTATATATGAAATGTATGAATGCACAAAATCCTGAACCCTACTTACCTATAATATATATTTTTTTACGATAGTATTATTATTAATTTTGAACTTACGGCTAAACATGCTGCTGTGAAATCGCCATATTTAGATCACGCCACACATATTGATTTGATAAATAATGTTACGTTACTAATTAGTAGTTTGAATTTTAATGAATTTATGTATTTAAAATATGTGCTAAAAACTCACAAAATATATCATTTACCAATATGATTTATTTAATTTATTATGGACTTATCACCGCTTATATTTCAAAATAAAACTATTACATTTAAAATTTAATATTATTTAAAAAATAGGTTATATGCATTTTTAGAAATGTTATACAAAATCATAATTAAATTGGATGACTACATTGAATTCTACTAAATGATCGCCGATTCGGCTATAAAACTGACTTATATCGATTAAATGATCTTTCTACTTCTATAGATTTTGTTGGAAAAAAATTCATATTCACTGTATTTGAAGGAGAAATATCTATATCCAACAAAACTTCCCTGGAAAGACCAGTATGAATATTTTTAATTGCTTTCATTTGAGTTTAACTAGGATTTGTTTTGTTACATTTATTACTTTGGAATTTATAATCTTGCTTATTTGTTATTAAACTTTTTCAAGTCTTTTAATTATTTCTTCCACAATACTTCGACTTTCAATTAAAGTCACGAGCTTATAATTTTATAACTACATCCACCATATTCTTTAAATATATGAGAAAAAAGAATTATTGTTAGTAATCATTGTATAGATTAGTGTATATGTTTTTGAATTATTGTAAATATATAAAATCAAATATTTAATTTATCAAGTCACAGTAAAAACATGTATTTACATATAAATCTGAGCTCTATTAATTAGTATAATTACAGTTAGTGCAGTAAGGGTACTTGGATGAAATACTATTTCTATTAACTTTCTAAAGTAAAATAAACATATATCTAGGTATATAATATGTGCTATCATTGATATTATATATTATATATACTATAATGCATGGAAAATGTTAGATTTTAGTAAGAATGGATGACATTATTGTAAGCGCTGATAATTGGTAGTTGCAATTGATTGACACAATGTGTATACCGCAGTTATACAGATATATCTATGTTCACACATTTTGAACTATAAGTGACTGGCTGATTATCAGCGCCTACAGTGTTCTTTAATCTGACTAAAATCTAACATTTATTCATGCCACCGAAATACGGGTCAGTGAGCAATCTATAGTATAATATATAATTAATAATTATTAATTAATTTTTTTTTTGGCTTAATTCAGGTCTTGTAGGCCCAATCGCCACTTCCACTACGCCTCTCCATGCTTCCCTATCCTTAGCTAGTTGCTCTCCATCTCTTATTTTTAGGAGCTTGAGGTCTTCTTTAATTCTATCAATTCACCGCTGTCTTGGCCGTCCTCTCGGTCGTTTCCTGTCCGGTCTCCACATTAATTAATTATAGTTTACTTAAAATGACCAGTGTCATCTAAGTAATATAGTAATAATTCGAGTAATATGCATTTTAAATTATTTGCCAGACAAATTTATAATAACCATACTATAATAATTGACATATTTTATATCTGAAAAATACATCAAAATAATGATTATTTCTTTAAGAAATTATTTTTTGAAAAAAATTTCTTCGTTATGTTATTAAGAATCTTTTTAAATGATTAAATTACAGATTGAAAAGTTTTCAAAAAGTAAATTCTATTTTTTAAATAATTTTATAAATGCTATCCCATCTCTTCATTGCTAAAACTATATCATCAATTCTTAAAAAATATTTTGATTTTTAAATCCGATAAATATTTCTTGAGTATTCACAGCGAAGTGAAGATACATTATAACATGTAATATAATATCTTTAAAATAAGTATGCTACAGTACTTCCCAACTCTGCCATTTATTTGGAAAATATTCAGATTAAAAAAATCAACACATGGAAATTGTCATGAAAAAATTATATTCTTTAATTATTTATAATTTTAATCATATTGCTATTTGAAAATCAAAAATTAATAATCTCAACAAATATAGGAGGGGGATAAACATTTTAAAATTATGTAAAACAATTGTGTACAAAAAATTTTCTGAAACAAATTTCACAAAAATTATTTATACTTCCTAATGTATAGCAATCTAGCTCATGATAATAAAATTACTGTGTATTATTGAACTATGGGTTTAATACAGAGTTGAAACTTATTTAAAAATTGGTATAACTAAAAAAAAACTGAAATTGAAACCAAAACCATATTTAAAGACAAAAATATAAAAAAACGCATGTTTAAAAGACATTTAATTTATTCAAGTGAATATAGGGTAAAAAATTTAAGGGATATAATAAAGAAAAATTCTAGACTCTATTTTACTCAAGTTTATTCCGAATACTTGACTTTTATTATCGATTTTAAATAATTTGCTGATTAGTGTTTTATTGAAAAATATCAAATTGTAACAGCTAAAATATCTCTAAAACCTGATTTTTAAATTCACCTAAATAAATTGTTATTATTTATGATAGGAGATACTGTGTTTATATACCTATATTTTCCTGGATCCGATTATCTATTACATCATAATGATATTCAAGTAACTTGAACTCAACTTGTCTCATTTAAAAAAAAATAATACTTGCCCAGCTTTCTAAAAATTGAAATACTTGTTTTAAAACTGAATTTTAAAAAAATGTATAAAACCTGTTTTACAACCTATAACTGAAAATATTTTGATGTGTTACTTTAACCATTGGTTTAAATGTAAACAATGTAATTAATTTTCACCCTTAGTAAGATGAGTAAACTATTTATTAGAATTTTTTTTTTTTAAATACAATTTTGATATATATTTGCGACTATATTTATAATTTATAATTCTGTACTCTTATATTATAACTTTGGATATACAGATATTTTATTGTAAAATATCGTTAAATTCTATTGTTTTCTTCTAGCAATATGGAATGAGCATCAGACGAAAATTGATGTGGCGCACAAGTTATTGCGTTCGGCTCAAGACAAACTTGAAGAACAAATTAAAATGAGAAAAGAACAAGTAAGTGTCCAATCAATAATAGTTCCGAAAACATTTTGCTGTTTTTATTAATATTATTATTTTGTTATTTTTTAACAGAGCAAACAACTGATGAGTGCCGACATGATAGTCAAAGAGTTATTTATTGAAAACGCTAAACTCATGTCTATGATTCATGGTCTTCAAACCCAAAAAGACCGCTCGTCGAATTACAATTCGATGTAAGTGGTGTTTACACTATTATTTTGTATATTTCTCAATTTCCTTCAATTAATTAATATTATTATTGTAATCCTACCGCAACCACAGATTATCGGATCCGATTTTGTTGTAACTTAAATGCTTAGTTTTAAGGACTCAAACACTGTTTTTTTTAAAGGTGTGGATATTTTGTTGTGTTTTATTATTTTTATTTTAAAATTAAGTTTAGTCTATAAATTGTTTCCTAATTGTAAAACTACTCTTAACAGTGCCTTAAATTATGAGGAGCTTATTATATAGGGGCTCATCCTATCGAGCCTGTATATATGTAAATTACTGCAGGGTGATTATCGTATTATGACAAAACTATCCTAAAAAAATAAAAGCAATATATTAACGTTATTTTCCTTTAGTCACATCAAATTTAGATTAATTTATTTTTTTATTGCACTTATCACTATTACAGTTAATTTTACAAGCTAATTATATAAATCAATATGTAATTGTTTTTTTTTTTAATTACGCATTTAGTCTTTAGTCAGATTTTTTTATAATAAACAATAGTGTTATTATAATTTAAATTTACCGAGCACTCACAATATTAATTAATTATTATTAAGGGTACCCTTGGTCTATGATATGGACATTTGGGAATGAAATCTGACTGTTGACTACATTCGTTTTTTTTTCTACATATTTATATGTATTGTTTTTTCCACTTTTCATTTTGTTCACCGATTATTTCATATTTTAGCATACGATTCATTATGTAATTTTATTTTTATAAACTTAGAGATGAGTTGACATTATGGTAAAATATTTCATTACATCGATTTTATTCTCTTTGTAAGTAATGTTTTCACTCAGCCAACACACCCATTTAATGTGTCTAGTCATTTTTATAAACTCAAATCATCTTTAAAATATAAAAGATTGTTGAAGCGCGATTTTTAACAAAATACTAGTCAATTTTCCATTGTCTCATCTCTAAGTGCATTTTAGCCTCAATTATTGTTTGTATTAATGATACGCGAACCATGTACGGGACGAAACAAATACGGTTGTTTTCTGTGTGGCTATAGTATGTGATCTATATGGTTCTATTGTTTTGGACCCAAACAATTGTTGAATTATGGATTGCATACTTACGGCACAAACCAAACCAACCGAATTACTCAAATCTTTTCTATTATTATCATTGTAACAATACAGGCAACTTTTATTTCTTTATTTTGTTTGTTATTCCAAATGTAAATCATTTGTTATTAATTATTATATATTATTTTAAACATAAATGATAAAACATAAATTAGCCAAAGACTTGTTTATTTTTAATATAAGTAATTAAAGTCATTATTTAAAAAAAAATGTATTATCTTTGTAAAAGTACCTAGTCAAATTATAATTACGCCACTTATTTTGCATCATGCAGTTGTGAAGTAATAGTAAATGACCCATTACAAAATAAAAAAATAAAAATGGAAAATGATACAATTCGAGTTAGGAAAATATTAAATAATAAAAAATATGTACAAGTAGTAGAAGTAAAATAAAGTCATAGAAAATAATATAAAAATTAAAAAGCCTAAAATTTGTAATCATACATTTTAACACAAATATTGTACATAAAATAATTGACAAACAAAAATAATCAATATTAAATAATACACAATTATCTTAATCCTGGACCTCCTAGCAGAGTGGTAGGCCTAGAAGATCGTTTGACCAGCTCCTTTTTCTTAGTTTGGTCTGGTAAGAAACACTTCCACATTCGCAGAGTTTCGTCTGCACCAGCTGAAAGCACTGTTGTACCGTCAGGTGACATCGCCAGATTCAAAATACGGTTGGTGTGTCCTGTCAGCTCGGCAACCTTGGGAATAAAATTAAAATAGAAAACGTTTTAAACAGAACTCCATGAGCCAATAATATTATTCGTGAACTTGTTGTTATTGATTATCAAACTTACCTTAGTCAGTGATGGGTATTTCCAAATTGTGAGCTGGTTGTTTGCAAAACCGTGCGCAGATACCAACTCTCTATATGTTTTTGACCACAATATGGCACATACCTGTGAATTAGCATTAACCGAATTGATACATTGTCCGTTATTGCAATTCCAAAACCTGATGGTTCTATCTGCAGTACCACCACCACTGGCGAGTACATTTGGTTGCCATGGACACCAATCCAGAGCTTTAACAGCGGCTTGATGTTGACTAAATAATTGTATGAACAATATTATGATCTATTCTTTACAATACCATTATTGTTCATTAATTCTAATCATACCTAAAACTGTACACGGGTTCAGACTGGTAGGTCGCTTGACCTGGATAACCACTGTAAATGTTCAACATGTTATCGTTACCGCCACTAGCTAGGTAACGGCCGTCAGTTGACCATTTTAGACCACAAACCTTAAAATTTTTTTTAAATATTATGTTAAACATTAATCGATAATTCATAAATCTTTATTCATACTTCTTGTGAATGGGATTGAATTGTACCAACAATATGGTCCCTTTGTCTGACATCATTGTGAGCAAGTAATCCATTTCTGGAACCTGTAGTAAGTATGTGAGTATTCCAAGACATAGCGCCAACTCTAGAACTGTGACTGTTCATTATGCGCAGCCGCTTTGCCTGAGCTGCATCCCACAACTAAATAAACAATGTTTTAATTTGTACCATGATCAACAATGGACACATTACATTGAATTTATATGTTCTACATACTTGGACGGGTCCTAAGGCAGTTCCAACACCCAACAGGTTTCCGTTGGGTACCCAAGACAATGATGTGACATAATCAGCACCTTCTAAATCCAACAGTTGATCAATTGCACCGGTGTCAGCATTCCATAGATACACACTTGTACCGAGGGCAACTGCCAGTATATTGGAGAAGCCCCAGTCAATTAAATTTAAATCTGTCAAACAAATGACCATTGTTTATTATATTTTATAATTATCGGTATGAATAAAAAAGGAATACTGTACAATAGTCGTCAACTATTTCAGGAGCGTCCAATATACGATCAGGTGCATGTGGTATATAACGAGTAGTTCCGCGTACATTCATGGGGGTCTTGGATTGGCTGTAAACTACTTTCAAAGCATTTTGATAACCCTGAAATAATTTATTAGAACATAAAACTACTTGTGAATATTATATTATATTATAGTGGTTAATACATCGGGTGGAGCTGGTGCTTTATTCTGATAGGATAAAACACGGACATTATTGATGTCACAACCGTGGAGATTCTCTGACATGGCTTTTCTGTAGTCCGTTTGAGTAGGACTGACGTCAAGGTCTTCATTTTCTTGGTTCAACTATGAAAACAAAATTAAGTAATTTGTTGAGATAAAAGTTCGCAATAATACATTGAATTGAATAAGACAATAAGACATTTTTGATTTACTTTGAAATGACTTATGTCATAATTTGTCGACATTCTGGAAGGGATGAATCTGTCCCCACCCGGTGTTTTAGGTTTAGCTGGCGTGTTAGACGCTGATCTTGAAGCTATAAAAGTAAATCGACTTAGTAAATATGGCGTTTTCACAAAAGTAATTTTTACAATGTTATACATTAAAAAATTATTAATTATAGTGCATTTCTTCTATGTAAAACAGTAAATAAGTATAATTAGAATATATATATGTATATATAATGTACCTACCTATATTATACTTATTTACTATTTTACATAGAAGAAATACACTATAATTATAATTTTTATTACATATGAATTAGATTAGTTTCAAAACTACTAAAAGGAATTCATACGCAAAAGTTTTTAAAACATAGTTTTGCCTTTTAGATTCTGAGTAATTCTGAGTATAACCTATAGATTAAGCATCAATAATTATGAATTTTTTTTTATCAATTTATATTTTATATTAAGTAATAAAGTAAGTTCATAAAAATGTATAAAATAAAAATAGATAGCTACCATTTTATTTATTGTCAAAACCAAAATCAAGTTAAAATTAAAAATGGGTAATTTACAGCAATTTGTCCATACTTTTTTAATATTATCTATCAATAATTATCAATAAATCCAAAATTAATGAATTTTCAAAAAAAAATCTATGAATTACTTTTTGATTAGAAGACTTAATACATGTGACTCAATTTTCGGGTAGCAAATTTTATCAGAAAGGAAGGTAGGTGGGTAATTCTTGGAGTTTTTTTTTGTTACTATTGTGATTAACTATTTTTATATATTCATTAAAATTGCAATGTACCTACAAATTAACAATAATAACAATAAAAAATTTGTAAATTTTAATAAGGTAGGTACCTAAAGTTGTTTAATACAATTTTTCAAATTTACAGATATTTTGTAACTTGTTATTGCATATTTTATGGTTTTTTTTAAAGAATTCATGATTTGGTAGTTAGCTAAATGATAATTAATACCATGTTTAATATTAGGTAAAGCTCTTTGTGAAATACCAAAATTTGTCAAAATTCAATAATTTACTAAGATGGTAAAAATGGATTAATTGTACCCATTAAACATAATATTTTGATTTTAATCAATATTAAATACAAACAATAATATTTCTTACCTTGACTAATTATAGGCAAGTTTTTATAACATTGAGTATTTGACAGTTCAGGAGAGTTAACATCTAATTTTCGGGGCTTAAATTTGGTTCTTTTAAAAAACATGTGTACATGATTATTACTCATTTTCAAAAATCAATTTGTAAGATTATATATTTTTTTCGTGGACCAAAAATTATCTACCTAGATATTTGTGCTCGAAATGAATTGTTTTAATTGTTGATAACTATGCATTGACATAGATGCAAATAGGTACATAGAATCCAGGATAATCTAAGGTTATATTAATGGACTATAGCACTGTCTTAGATTAGATACCTACTATAGGCATAGACTTATAAAATTAAATCTTTATAAGTCTATGACTATAGGTACCTACAAGTATACTATATAGATAGTTAAGACAGTTATACAGGTAGTATATATTTTATTATCGTTATAACTATAGATAACAGGTAATATTTTAATTTCAAATAGATACCTATTTAATAATAAATTAATGTTTTTAATAAAACCATCAAAATGGGACATTAAAATGACCAAAGTACATATTTTAATAAAAATAAGTATGTACAATCCATTCCTCAATTATTAGCTATTTATCAATCATATGTGTTAGGTTTTTATCATATTATTCCAAATTAAAGTTTTGTAGGAAAATGATGAAAGTTTTACATTAAAAAAATTTAATACTAAGTTTTCTCGTTATGCATAGCATCTAAAATTTGAAAATACAAATTAAGTACCTACACCCAATACGTTTCACTAACCTGGAGATTTTGATTTTGATGGTGTCTTCTTTGCAGACATCATGTCAAGAGATTCTTTAGACATTTTCGGGTTGGACGAATTTGCAGTCGATATCTTATTCCTCGACGTATTGGCCGAACTAACAAGAATTGGTAAAAATGTGTAAGATTAGGTATGAACGATGTATGTAAGATTTACGGTAGCAAAACACTGAACATTTCACGTACTTCGAGGTGGATTCGACGCTTTTTTTCATCCAACGTGGAGCCGGACCATTGGTGAGCGGTTCGTCCATGCGAACGGCACTTTTCAGGTCATTAACGAAAGCAAATTGAGACATTTTTGGCGTCTTCTGCAGTAAAATATAATTTACAAACGAAACTGAATACAAGCGAGTTAAAAATGGCTTTGGAATTGGTAAAATTGAGAAACGTGAACGGAGGGATTCGAAAGATGACAAATAGGCAGCCTTGGTCGTAGACACACGGGTTTGATGCAATCTATTTATTTTTATTTACTTACGCAAAAGGGTATTGCAGTGTTAAAATACAAAAGTAATGTTCGGTAATAATTTGTAATTACTTCAATGTCGTGTCTCGTGTGCAGCTAGTAAACGTAAACAGAAAAAAACAAGATAAAAATGGGTTTTCCTTCAATCTTGATGTTTTATTGTGACCGAACCAAATGCCCAAATGTACAACACACTAAACAGCAGCCTGCAGGCTTGCTCACGTCAAAACTCGAGAGTACGACCGTTATTATTTCCGTTTGAAACGAATAATTGGTCAGCTGCGGACGAGGGTTGTGCTGATAAGAGAAATCAACGCCACAACAGTGTCACCAGATCGGTTATTTTTTTTCAATTCCCGGTGTCATTTAATCTATTCTGTGTGGAAACTGTAGGGCCAAAAAATACGGTAAAAATAAAGAGTTTTTACATTTGTATTATGACAACACTGAGTAGATAATATAATATATTTTTTTGATAATAAATAGTAATTTTATTGTTGTTAATTGTTATATTTTGTGATACCTATAATTTGTATTCAATGATTTAATTTTAAATTTTAAATGACTTGAAATACAGTAAGTCGTGTCTACTGTCATGAAAATCAATTCCCTCCTAAACGATTACAAAATTATTGAACATTTAATTTTATTTAGTACTCTCTAGTAACCATAATTATATTACATTATATCTATAAATTATCATCCGCGGGTAAAAAACCTATCTTTTCAATAGTGACAAAAAACTAATTTATAAAATAATTTTGTTTTCTAGGCTTCCAGCAATAAAAAAATACTCTTAAAGGTACGTTTTCGCTTGAGCGATCTTGGATCGAGTGGCTACTCACACAATGTAAACTATATATAGTTAGTTTCTTTTGAGACTGCTCTTAGAAAGACTAGTAAGAATAATTGGTTTTATTCATTTTTAATGAATTGTCATGAGTTTTTCATGTCATACCTAGTATAATTATAACATCATTAACGTGATTTTCCACTTGATATTTTGGTTTGCGTTCATGAACTTACCATAAGAGTGATCATAAAATTAAAATTTTTACCAAAGAACTTTCCTAAAGTATAATCATTTTATTTTATGGTTACAAGATATTCCTTACTCATTCTTTTTTTTTTATTTTAATTTAGATATTAGTTTTATATTGTTAAAAAGAAAACAAAGAGTTCAGTATACACAACTTGCTAAGTATAAGTATAATAATTTGTTTTGTAGGATTTTAATTCATCTATTTATTTTATTTTAAACTGTTAAAAAGAAAAGAGTATACACAATTTAAGTTAACCTAAGTATACCTAAGTATAATAATTTTATTTTTGCATGATTTTTATTTTTATTTATTTTGTTTTATATTGTTAAAAAAGAAAGAAGACTAATGAAAAATTAATAAAGACTGGAGTAATTGACTTAAAGTATTCATTTTTGTAATTATTAGTTGATTATTGTTATGTAAGCATCCAAAATCAAATTCCAAAAGATCAATTTAATTTTTTTGCCAAAGACTGGGTTAAAACTGCCAAAAACTGAATTTTTTTTGTTATACACTAGTACAAAAAATTTTTTTTGAACATTTACCTATCTAAATTAATTATGTTTTTAAAAATAGATCTTAAGTACAAGCATACAAGAAAGAGTACAAAATTCCAAATAATTATGTTAATTAATCAATATTATAGCATGATTGTATAAAAGTAGATTAATTTTTTAGGATAATCAAAAAATAATAATACTCTAAATTGCCAAAGACTGATGCCGTTTTCCTAAATAAAGTAAATTCTAACATAATGCATTGGCAAACGGTGATTAGTTATAATCTTCGCCATAACTAGCGTTTGTATTATTCCTTTTATCCCAACTATTTATTTTGTATTATAAAATAATAATCATATTCTATTCTATGATTATAATCTTATGTCAACAATATAGCAAATACTATAAACAAATAAGAAAAAATCTATTACTCGTTAGTACTAAATAAATATAGTATTAGTGTATTACAACAATTACATTAGCAAGAACATAATATAATAGTATCTGCTTTAAAAATAATAATCAGATGTATAATTCATAATAAATAATAAAAATTATTAATATAATTGTTATACACTACCTGTGTAAAAACAAGTCAGTTACATTTATAATAATATTATAATATTAATATTAAGTGATGTGCTTTGAATTCGAGTAATTACTGCAAAAATGGTATTTTGAAGATGAGGTACAACTATTGTTAAAAAAATATATGTGATAGGTTGCTTCCCATCATAATTTATACTTTTTAACATAAAACCGAGTACTTATATACTTTGCCGGTTCATAAGTTTATCTGTTATGAGTTATTAAAGACTTCAATATAGTTATGACATAAATAAATATGATGTTATAACATAAATATATTTTGATTGACATTTCATCAATGCATAGAATACAATCTCTAGCATCATCTTTAAAATGTATTACATTTATTTAGTAATCTTATCTATTATTCTATGATCATAGGTAGATATGTATACACGTTCCTACCGGAAAAAACCAGGTACTACACAAAGTCCGACTCACAAGTTGCAATATTAGTTCAGTTATTTTGGGTACGCTCTTATATACATTGTTATGTTTCTTTATAATTTGTTTTGTTTTAATAAAGAATAAAAAAAAACCATAATCAATGTTTTTAGTCCAATAGGTACCTAATAAATAATGAAAGATTGATAATATAGCAAATGCAAAAATGTGTATACACAAAACAAATGTATTTTTTAATCTACCTTGAAATAATCAATTGAATTGTGGGTACCTGTCACTATTTAATATAGATATTTTAAATTTATCTTGAAGTATATCTTAAATCGTGGTACCTATACATAGGTACCAGGGACATGTTTTTACTATTAAAAATCGTCGATGTAACCCATGATAGGCCTATGTTCGTAGTCATAATCGTCCCTAGCATAATATTTATGTAATGACATAAATTAACAAGTGTTATAAGTTGACTGATTTTGTTTTGACGGAGTACTTGTCATAACTGAATTATTTAACGATATTATTGATCTGATCACATACATTCATATTTCATATCCATTAATATCTAGATTGTTGGTACTAAATAAATTATTATAAATACTAAATATATATTAAATACATTTGAAAATATCACTGTTTCGTTAAGAGGACGATACACTATCGTTTTTTTAGGGGTTATGTATAGGCAGTTTTTAAGAAATTTTTAGGAATATAAAAGTAGTTTGAAATTGGTCATTTTTTTATTGTTGTGTTATCGTGATATTTACTTATTGAAAAAACGTATTTACCCAAAAGTGTTCAAATGGGTTTTTAAAGTAATTTTAGAATAAAAACACCTATTATCATATCAATAAAAAATAACATTTGGAGTGAATCTCATTTCGGTTATTTTATTTATTAATATGAAAAAAGTTATTGTAGTTTTAAAAAGTTAATTATTTTTACATTTTTAAGCTTTAATAACATTTTTAAAAGTAATAAATTAAAAATCCCAAGTAAGATTCACTGCAAAATGTTGTCCTCAACAATCAAATCAATTTGATAATAGATATTTTAGTTCTAAATTTACTTTACAATCCGTTTTAACCGTTTTGCGTAAACATATTTTTATAGCTGAAAATCATCAGTGTAGCCGTGCCCTCAATCTATGATATTTATTGTGGCGGTGTGCGGACAACCATTGAAATGGTAATCGGTCAAAAGGTCCGATTTAAAAATAGTTGGATAGAATCCTAATTATATATTTTATAAATTAAATTATACATTATAAATTTTATAGAAAAATTAGATTTTCGTAAATTTTTAATACATTTTTTAAATAATATTGAAGTTGTCAGTATAAATTACCTATTTAATTAATTTATAATCAATGGTATAGTATAACGTATTAGCAGCCCCTAAAATTGATTGTAGTACGACACACTTGTGTTGTACGAAAAGTTGAATGTATAGTACAAAATTAGTAAGTGTGTTAATCAAATTGGCTTATTCTATATTTCTACATTTATAATAATGATGAGAAAAAAAAGTTCAACAAAAGAAATATATATGTATATATATTAAGTATATACTTTAGTTTTTCCTTTATTATAAAAAAATAATTAAGAATATTTTGAATAAACTATAGTGTTTAGGACAGTGGTGGATTTGGGGAGGAACGCAGTGTCCGTTTTAATTTTTATTTAAAATTTTTTAAAAATAATTTTTTTTTTGGAAAATATTGAAAATACGAAAACGAATGTTTTTGTCCTTATTGCATAATTGGTTTTAGATAAAAATCACGATATACAATTTTAAATAGTTGATCTTATTAAATCATATTGATATCATAGGTAGGTAGGTAATAATCTTCATTATCCTAACAAGATGGTAAAATATTGGCTAAATCAATGCGACATTGATACATTTCTGTTATGGGTAGGTAGTTTTTTACATATATATAAATAAATACCCAGTTTCTACAAAATAACTACAAGTAACTCAACACCAAAATAGTTGTTTACATATAATTTTATTAGTAGAATGGCAATTTACGTTATACTTCTACCGCTGATCTCTATGTTTTGGATTTTCCGTTGTTATAAATTTGTTTTTATTTCGATTTTAGTTAAGATAAAAAGAGTAAAGGGAGTATAAGCTTTCTGATAGAAAATTTATTGAAGTTGATATTTTAAAAAGACAATTTTCGATATATTCCCAATACCTATAGGTAGTTTTATTACGTAAACAGGAAATCTATACCAAATATGACCAATAATTTTTTATACATCAGAAAGTATTAATTCCAGAGACTTGATGTATGCACATGATTTACAGCAGCACTGACAAATTGTTGCATTGACGTGTAATTACAAGATATTACAAGAATTACAAGATACAAACTTCAAAACTTTCTGACCACTTATCAATATTTTATAAAAAAATTATGTAAAAACTACATTTCGTTCTACATCTACAGCTTCCTCGATAATTCATTTAAAAGGAATAAATGTTAAATTTTTTTGATAGAGGAATGCCTTAACAAAGCTTTCTTGGAAATATGTAACCCCATGTTGATGTAAAAAAAATGTTGTATTTTTTATATTCTATTCATGCTATAATAATATAATAACATAATAGGAAAGAACCATTTTGTCGGCCTAAAGACTACTGGAGCTAAAAAATCAACGGAACGTTTCCTGACTTCGGAAATCAGTTTCGTTGATTAACCTGTTTATTTACAACCGTAATGATCACACAGAATATTTGATTATATGATTAACCAGGAATAAAATGGAAACTGACGAATTACACGACCATACTTATTTTGATTCGAGTGAAAATGTGGTATTGTTCGAACACATGGTGGACCACACATATTGCAAACAATCAAGTATATACTTTATTTATTAGTTATTGACTACTATAGTCATTTTATATATATATATATGAATAAATGTAGCTATATTTTAATTTTAGTTGTAAATAATGATATATCTTCAAATAAAGAACCAGTCGAAGACCATGAAGTCGGTAATCTATAATTTAAAAAATAATCATAGTTCATGGTTAATTTAATCATTGTCAATTAATTAATTTTTAATTTTAGAAAATACACAAATCAATCGTACATATAGGTGCATACCAGGTGTACAAGATAAATCCCAAGTGTACATTGATAATTTACACTATAAATATTATAAGAAAAGGGTTTTTCGAAATAAAATGTTGGTATTTTATTGCTATGTAAAATTTTAATTTGTATATTATATTAATTATAATTCTATTTATTATGTTTGATATATTAGGTACTTGATTTGTGAAAAACAAAGGAAGAAGACACAAGAATATTGTCCAGCCACAGCAGTCATTGAGTTGAATGATCCTGAAAACAATATACGTATCCAACGAGGTGGACACAACCATGTCGCAGTTCAGCAGGTTATGGACATGCCTATACCAAGAAGACCGAAGATAAGAAAAAGAGCTGTCTTATCAGGAAGTAAAAATTACTACAACTTGTATAAATCTGAAGGGTTGAAACCGTTTCAATTTTTTTGAAAAAACCATTTCGACTTTAATTTTTTAGTAAAAGGGCTTTCGGTTTTAACAGTGGTTTTGAATTTTTCACCAGCGTCTAGGGACAGAGAATCCGAATGGCTGCAAAATGGCCGACTACGATATCAAATGTTCCTTACCTTTATTACTAAATAAAAAATGTTATGGATATTATAGATATTAGTTAATGATTAAATTAGCTAGAAATGATGCAAGTTCATCCCATGCGTGTCATCAATACAAAAAACATAATTTCCAAATTTTTCTAACATTGATTTTTGATAATCATTAATTATTAATAATAGAAAGTCTTCCTCTTTTAGTTCCATAAAATGTTCATCATTTTAACCTTGTGATTTATAGTATACCTACTATGCTAAATTTTAAGTTTTGGACCCAAGCCACAACACTTGTAACATCATTAGAATAACGTACGGCCTCATTATTTAAATTGTAATATGCTTCAATGTTATTTAAATCTTTTTTACTTAATAAATGTATTCTTTCTAAATATTTATCTAATATATTATTATCCCGAATTTCATCTAAAATCTGCTCAAATGGATTATGTTGTGAAATCTTGGATACTGTTTCACCCCTTGTAACTTTGTCCAAAGGCAAGTATCCTATTTTATTTTCATGACCTATGTGGTTACCATTAAATTTTATGGTGCATTTTTTTTGTTAATTTTGATATCACAACATTTATGCTCGCTGGACAATTCTTAGCGGAGCTTTGATGTAATATTATATATAGGTACATAAAGTAATTTTTCTTTATGTTTAAGAAAACTACTGGGAAAATCAAATGAGTAGTAGTGTAAGTACCTACCATCTAGAACCATATTGTAATCAAAAAAACCTCTTTATCCCAAACCTCCTACTCGATTCCAAATTACAAATTTGAACCAAAAAACACATTTGTAACAATTAACTTAAAACCATTTAAGAATAAATTAAAAATGCGTTCGAAATATATTTTTTATTGAAGAAAACATAATTAAAATATTATTTGTTAGTACAACAATTAATAATTATTTTCAATTAATTCACAGAATTTATATAAAAACAATTTACATACATTTAACATACACAATTTACTCTATTGTAATAGATATATCAGATATATGTTTATGGTGATAAGTGATAACTAATATTTATAAAATCCATAACATTTTTTATTTGGTGATAGTGATAGTAGTCGGCCATTTTGCAGCCATTCGGATTTTCGCGCTTGTGAATTTTTCCTAAGAACGGTTTCGATTTTAAAACCATTTTAAATTTATTGTTTTCAAAAACAAATAATGATTAAATCAGAAATGAACCCTTCTTTAATGGGTTTATTAAACCCTATTCGGTCATGTAAAATTAACATTTTAATACAAATGATAAAACAATCAAAAAACATCAGATCGCGCTTTTCAGTTGTTTTGGAATGAACGAGGTGTTTATTTGTGCACGGTCGTGGATTTCCCCATATTATTTTTAGATGTGGATATGCACTATAGTACTATACTATGTAATCACAGATAACGTGTGGTGTAATTTTAATAAGGGAATTTATCAATCGCTGTTCTAAGCTGCCCGTATTTATATATTTATATTATAAAACCTACAACGTCGTATACCATGAATAATAATAATTATTTCATTTTTCGATTTTAAGAGCGGTTTAGATTTTTCGTAAAAACTGCTTTAGATTTTTAATTTATTTGAAATAGCAGATTCGGTTTTAAGAGCGGTTTCGATTTTTTTTGAAAAACCGGTTTCAACCCTTGATAAATCTTGATAAATATATTTGAATAAATGTAGCTATATTTTAATTTTAGTTGTAAATAACGACATATCTTCAAATCAAAACCCAGTCGAAGACCATGAAGCCGGTAATCTATAATTTAAAAATAATTATGTTTAAATGGTTAATTTAATCTTTGACAATTAATTAATTTTTAATTTTAGAAAATGCACAAATCAATCGTACATATAGATGCATACCAGGTGTACAAAATAAATCCCAAGTGTACATTGACAATTTGCACTATAAATATTATAAGAAAAGTGTTGTCCGAAATAAAATGTTGGTATTTTATTGCTATATAAAATTTTAATTTATATATATTATTAATTACTTATTATGTTTGATATATTAGGTATTTGGTTTGTGAAAAACAAAGGAAGAAGAAGGCACAAGAATTTTGTCCAGCCACAGCAGTCATTGAGTTGAATGATCCTGAAAACAATATACGTATCCAACAAGGTGGACACAACCATGCCGCAATTCATCAGGACATGGACATGCCGTTACAGAGAAAATCAGAAGGGTGGAGAGCTATCTAATTAGATGCAATGTTTTTTCCCATCAAACAATTGTATTATGAGGAGAAGAAACTTAAAGAATAAAGTAAAGAAACTTATAGAATAAATAGTGACTAAATACTAAATGCTAATTAAGGTTACACATTTCAGCAATCAAAACTTAGATGTATATTCCCTCCAGATCATCTGCACCCTCAGTGACGTCACACATTTGACCAGATCCGGGGTTTAAAAATATTAATTGAACAATTTGTGATAGCTACAATGTGTGATTTTTATATTATTGTGGATATTATTGGGTAATCACTTTTTTGCTGGGAGTATTCAATAGAGATAACCTCAAAAAAAGTATGTAGGCAACATATCTGTGCTTCCACAATTTTAATTACTCCTACAAATTTAAAACTGTAACAGTCGTCAAAGATGCAGATGAACTGGACGGTTTATAAAAGTATGAGAAGCAATTGACAACCAAAAAATCTAAAAACCATACAAGAGCTGATAAATTTATTGAACGTACCAGAAAATAATGCTTATGCGGTAACAGTACAAGATTCACCTTCAGCATTCTTTAACTAGCACTAATTGTTGAAGGATTACTTATTTGTTGTTGTTGTTTTTGTAAACATTGATATTATACAGAGATTTAATGGGGAACTAAATACCGTCACATCTGCAGGGTGATTATTATACCTATTATATTTTCATACTAGTTTAATCTCAATGTTATTTTATGATTTTTATGAAATTATTACTGTTTTTAATTATTTACTTATTTATTATTACACCTATTATATTGTAACAAAGTGTTTTTATTTTCTACTTTTAAACTCCCTTAATTAAATGATCCATCCTTACCTTTAAAGTGAATGTATTCATGGCTGGAACAACAGATAACTTTTTATAAGCCCATGTATATCAATTTAATCAGTCAAAATAAAAATATTAAGCGTAAACCAATTTACGCAGCGATATACCTATACAATGGGTATTTATTTTTCCCGTCCGAAAGACCCTGAGGCAACAAATGGAAATTTGTTTACGTTTTTGAAGAATTTGAAAAAATATTGGGTCTTATGGCACTCAACATGTTAATAATTAAATTTGAATTTTGTTTTTATGAAAATCGTTTTTATTAGAAATTATTTGTGTTATATATTTCTCAATGTACTTTTTGAATAGTTTTTTGCTCCACAAAAGTTTGCAAGTTTGCACATGATCGCACTGGCCACTGATACACACATCAAAATGGCGCATCTATTTGTGAAAGGTTGATAGTGTCCATTCTGTAATGTATTCATAATAATAATTATGATATGATGGAAAGTTATAAATTATGATATGATGGAAATTTATAAGAAAAGTATTTCAATGGTGCGTGGGCGTCTCTAGGTATTATCTGTTTCTATAATGTTTCCTTATTTCCTTTTTTTCGTAGCATTCTTATAATTACATCCGATTTTTGTACGTGCTCAAAAATAAACGCACATTATGATTTGTTTAAAAACGTGCTCGGTTATAGGTATTCCGGACAGATTAGTTTAATTTCCGTTTCCCTGTCTTTCGTCAGCGTCGACTGGCATCAAAAGGCCCAGTCCGCGATCTGACCAAATTTAAAAAAATATCGATTGTTCCGCTCAATACAATTTATTTCCAAAAAGGCAATAAATACAAAATTGAATGTATTTTTACGGTTTTTATTTTTATTTTTTTATTTGTACTGTTGGGCACCAGCCCATTTTGTTATTATGAATAAATTATTATTATAACAAAAACCTTACATAAAAATAGACAACTTTTATTAGAAATTACATAGTGATTGGTGACCGAGGGATAGTGTACCCTATATGGTTATATAGGTAACTATAAATTATAATATATAGAATACAAAATATATATGATACGTTCAAATATTATATAAATATGTAAAAAAGTATGTATATATATATATATATATATATATATATATACAAATCCCGAAATATTAATCCAATTCTATTTTTTTAAACGATCCTTCGAGTCCATACTCCGCCGAATTAAAGCGACTCTTTTCGAGTCTTTTACTCTCGTCTATACGATTGTTTGTCTCGTCTTCTTCGAAAAATTTCTCGTTATACGTCTCGAAATGTTTCTGCGTTTCCTCTATATAAAACAAACAGAAAACATATGATGTACGTGTTATGTATTTTCGTATTCTGTATAATAAATGTATACCTTTTAGTTCTTCGAACGAAGGAGCTTTACCGCCCAAGTCGCTGGCGAAATATTCTTTTGGAATGGTTTTAAAAACGCTATCTATATCGTTCGCCGGGTAAATTGAAATCTGAAATTCATTATAAGCTTAATAATCGTTTGACACGTAGAGGAGATGCGCCGAATTTGGAATAGGTACCTATCTAACATGGGATAGCATAGTTTTTCGTTAACTACGTGTCTAACGTATCTAATGTTGTATATCGAAACTATTTTTTTAGAGAATAACATCGAACATACATGGTATACAACGTTACTGTCTTGTTAAGGTACGTTTTCCTCGCCGCGTCAGACGTAACACACCCGTATTTCGACTGCTTCGAGAGCAGTCATCTGCGTCCGTTTTTTGTGAAACTATTGTCGTTGAGTTGGATGTAATAATCTCTAGTTGCCGTCTTGCAATTAGATTTAGTGTAGCGTTAAAAATATTTTTAAATTATGTCGATTGAAGAGATAATTATTGTAAACAATTTGAATATAGATATATTTTTTTTTCACCGAGCCCAAACAATAAAAATCCATTTTTTAAATCCAAGAAAAAAGGTTTTTTATATTCTACTGCTGACATTATCGTTTGAGAAAATTTTAGAAAATTAATTTTTATTGAATTTACTAATATAGGTATACTTTGTACACTAAAATATCACGGGCAAAGCCGCGACGGGTAACCCGCTATGTAACACCTGTTGTGTAACACCCAAAAGGTATATTCCACACTCACAATTTTTTTCACGGCAACGCCTTGCGGGTATAGGCGGTACGGCTGTAATATATAAAATAATAAACTAAGGTATCAACGCACAGCCTAAACCATTGGGCCTAGAGATTTGACATTTTGCACAGTTCCTTATATAACATAGACGAGAACTAAGAAAGGATTTTTCGAAAAAAGATGGTTGAATTTTAAAAAATTTTAAGTTTTAATAAGATATGTTAGATAATGCTTTTTACTGAAATTTAAATATTTTAAACGTTATTTTAGGTGATTAATACTTAAAAAGACATTGCTTCCATAGCGAGTTACACCCAAAAGAAATTAAACAATTACAATTTTTTTCCCGGGCAACGCCGGGTAATTCAGCTAGTATATATATATAGATCTAAATGTTTATTTAAAAGTTGAAATGCAATTTAATATTTTGTACATAATATCAAAAAATAAAATAAAAAAATATAAAAAATGGTATTTAGTTATAAATTGTTTGCAAGATTTATATTATAAAAAAATTATTTCGGTAAAAACGAAAAATGTTTTTTGTATAAAAGTTACGTATTATTTTTAATGACAGTTTGATTTTTACTGTTCTTAATTAAGAGAAAAATTATTCATCTTTTTGTTATTGGAATTATTTAATTTAAACAACACATTTATAAATATATAAACTAAAAGTTAAATCGCATGTTCACACTTCGATGAGCTAAAAAGTGTTATGATCATTTATCGAAGTCAGCTACGTACAATCCAAAAAATGATAAACTTAATGAAAACATTTTTCAAAGTAACAATTTTGATTTTCTTGAAAATCGAATGCGTCTGACGAGTTTAGCAAAACAGTTATAGGTACACGGGCGTCCGGACGCAGCTAGGAAAACGTATATTTAGTAACCGGCATAAACAATTTTTTTTTTATTTTCGTTACCACAAAAACTTCATAAAGTTCGTTCATTTTTATTTATTTTACTTCAAGTTTTAAATTCGTAAAACATTTATTACGCATGCATAACATATGAAATACAGTTTTACATTTAGGTATGCATTTTTCTCTATTTCCATAACGGATATTATATTTAAATGTTCGACATTTATGATATATCTTACCAGCGAATACATTTCTTTGTGCATCAGTGGCTTTAAAAACGTCAACAGTTGGTTGGCCAACGCCGGAGCGTTTATCAAGTAAACGGCTGTTAAACGCATTGGCAGTGCGGTCTATGAAAATATATACATTTAAAATTCAATGAGTGTGTAAATAATAATAATATAACTGTTATCTCGAGAGGAGAGTGAACAAACAATTAAAAATTCGATAGATATGAAAATCACAAGACGGAACATAATATGGAGTTTACAATGGGAAAACATGTCCCCCTCCTAGCTGGTACCTTTTATAGTTTTGACTTCTGATTCTAAGATTTCTTATTTACTTGTATGTAATTCAAACATTTTTTCATTAACGTCAAATTGGTTAATTTAGTCAGGTGGCCGAGAGAAAATCCAGTCATGTCCATGACGAGGTTCCATTCTTGAGCCAGTGGGTCTTCGTTGATGCATATGTCATACATCGCAAACACCAGTCGTATAGTCTCCAATGCGTTGAAAATACTGGAATTCGTGTCTCGCAAACGCGAAAAGCCTATTCGACGGCCGTCAGGTAGTACTGGCATTTTGTGAAAATAACTGAAATAATAATAAGTAATATGGTACAATATTACATTTTATGACGATAACTGTGTATATTATTGATCTTTTCGGCGATGTACTCGTATCTAAAAATTTAATGGATCCGAGATTGTACTAATATTATAATAATAATGCAATAATACAAATCTGTAATTAAAAATCCTAAATATTTTTGGACATTTTTCATGACAAAAAAATCTCAAAATGCACTTCTGAGGAACGTTAATTATAATAGTGTTAATGCTGAAAATAATGGGCATGACTTAGCAGACCCAGAGCCATTCCGCGGGAGGGGGAGGAGTGTCTCACCCCCACCTCGGAAAGCAGTCGGCAAAATTTAATTCAGTCGACAAATAGTAGAAAAAGTCGATGCATTTTTAATTTGCTTATTCACGTTTATGAAGTATTTTGGAATTTAAAGTCGGCAAACTATAAATTATTAGGATTGTAGTCGGTAAAATGGGGAAAAAGTTTGTTACCTTTTTTGTTTTGCTTATTTTATATTTTGAACAGAAGTATTATATAATTTTTTACATTTTCACCCCCCCCCCCCAAAAAAAAAAAAATATCTTTCAGAAAAACAATTTTTAAAATTATTAACACAAATCATAAACAATATTATATCAAACGTTCAACATGGTTTCGGTAAGGAATATTCTACAGTAACTAGCTATTTTCAACCATATTATTCTCGATTCTTTTTTGATTGATGCTCAAATGGGTACCGTTTATACAAATATCCAGAAGGCAGAAATATTTTGATACTGTCGATCATTTGTTACTAATAAATAAAAAAGTGTGGGTTTTTTTTTTGTTTACTTATCGTGGATTACCTTTTTCTTATGAAATAGAATCCAAACCAACATTGTTTTTATTATTTATAAATTACATTCAACCGGTTATTAAACACTTCAATATTTTATTGTTTGCGGATGACGCCAAATTATTTAAAAAAATATAGATTTAATTTATAATTGCATTGCTTTACAAGTAGATTTAAATAGCCTTAAAAATTGATGCCATTTAAATTGTCTGTGTTTTAATATAAACATTTAATCTTGAAAAATCTAGTATTGGTTTCACTTATAAGATTAATGATATTTCTACCAAATCAGTCAAATATTTTAACGACTTACGAATTATTTTTGATTCTAAGCTATTTTTCAATCATCATACTGAAAAATTTCAAATAAGATACTTTAAAATCTAGGATTCATTACATATTTTAGTATACGCTCCTCTTATTTGGTCATCAAATAACCTTTGTAGGTACCTATACTTATTTGTATACCTATTTATTTCAAAATCTTGAAGAAATTTCAAATTTAAAGTTGAATGTCCTCGACATTCTAGCTATAACGGTGTATCATCATATTTTAATATAAAATTATTAATTAAGATTCGAAGGTATGGTACCTAAATTATGTATATTTTTATTAAAATTATTAAATAACTTAATAATTGATTGCACTTTTTGTTGGAACGTTAAAATTTTTCTTTTATAAATAACGTCTCTATTAAAACATATATTTTAGATAATTACTTGCAAATATACTGATGGCCAAAGGAAATACTATGAATTCTAATTTGAATTGATTAGTTAATGTTGTTATTATAATGAAGTATACATTGTTATTTTGTTATATTATAAAAATTTATATTATAAATAATATAACATAATTAAGTATGAAATTTAATAATGGTGTTTACTAGGTATATATTTTATCTTTAGTAGATACGTATGTATATTATTGTATAATATTCGATAGCAAAAAATATGTTAAGACAGCCCGTGCGGCCGAATATGATTATAGTATTTTTTTGCAACCGAATGATACACGAAAATGTTGCTCGGATTTCTGTATCAACTTGAAGTGTTGTTTAAAAAAAAAAATAATAATATTTTTGTAATTTTATGGATGTGTTGTGCTCAACTCGTAATAATCATCAATATACTGGAGTATTCTTACTACGAATCGAAGGTTTTCTGTAGCTCAGCGATTTTCCTGTTGGCGAACATGTCGGGAGTGTGGGTCCTTGTCGTATAATACAAATCGATCATTTTTTTTGTACGTTCTATATTGCACTGACAGCAGTTTAGAAATATCACCATTTGTTTGTCTGTTTATATAATATATAAGTATGTATTAAAAATATAACACAATAATACAATACAAATACAATTTTAATGCAATTATTATAATAAAAAAAAAAAATGTATATCTTATATGGCCTAGCTATTATACCTATGCCATTTAAATAATTAACACTCGATGATTTATAATATAACGTATTTTTTATCGTAATATTTGTGTAAGAACTTGACATTTTGTAATTTGCATACCTATAATTACATTGTTTCAACATTTCTTTTTTTAATAAAAGTTATAATCATCTATAAAAATTGTTTAGTTATTTACATAATTATAATTATAATTAGATAGGTACCTACTACCTACTATTACTATATATAAATATTTAATATTATATTACGTATACTTATATTGTATACTAAATGAAAGTCAAAACCTGCATATATTATAAGAACCAAACAAAAGAGTTATCATGAAAATTAGTTCGTTTTACTACCGGTAAAAAATTTCCTTTTTTTGCCATTCGTGAACTTTTATTTTCATTCTATTTAGTTATACCTAGGTATATTTGTTGCAATGCTAGGCATTAACGAGTTAATAAGTTAACAGTTAAGTTAATTTTAATTATTAACTTTACTTTTTATATTTGATTTTTTTTTAACTTATAATTTAATTTACTTTTGTTATATTAACTTTTAAATAACGAGTTACTTTTAATTAAAATTAAGATAAGTTAATTTTAAAATAATCGATAAATTTTGGTTTCATCCCGATCAATTCCTAGAAGACAAACTGACGTATTAAAAACAGTTTTCAGAATAATTGAAAGCGGAATTTTCAAAGTCCCACAGTTTTATCAAGCTTTTAAGCCGATCTTTCGTTACTGGTGTTACGGCCCCTTAAAGAAACGGGTTAATTCCAAAAATTAACTGCAATCTATAGGAAAATATAAGGCAATAGGTATGATGAACAATTTAACTATAATATTTAACTATATAGGTAGTGGAGTTAAAACATTTTTAAAATATTAAATAATAAATAAGTTAATGCCCACGTTTGATATACCTACATAATATAATGGATATAACTTAACCTAATTAACCCGTATATTGACTAAATTTTATGATTAAAACTGTCGACGATATTTCTAAATTTGATCAATGTATAATAATAGGTATACCTATTTATTATTTTTTTCCTGTTAAGTTAAAATCGATTAATGAAACAATTTAATTAGGTAGGTAAAAATGAGTAATTAAAAAAAAAAAAGTATTGAAATAATTTATCCAAATTGTTTTTAAACAGTTTTTAACTCTATGCTCTATGTAAGAATTGTATAGTTTAGTGATTAGGTACGCTATTATAATATTTAATATTTATTTAATTATTATGTTAAAGTATATTATAGTGATGGTACCTGATATTTTTGGTAAATGTGGTTGTTTTAACAGCCACTCTCTGATCATATCGACATTATTTTTACCGACTTTGGAGACGAGCTGTTCGTCGTTCATTTTAACTACTTGTTTAGAGACAGACGGCATTATCGTGTTCAAACGACTCGCACAGAAGTGTTGAATTTTGTTTTCCTGCGATCGACTAAATACCCTGGTATATTTGCTACGAATTTTAATATCGACAAGTAGTTGAGCATGTATCATATTATGATGAATTTATTTATCTAATCTCTACGTAAGAGTTTTTGCGTTTCTTTTGTGGAACGAGTACCAAGATTATATTATATTCACATATATATATATATTATATTATTTCAATATTCATATGATTTCTTAGTCATCGTAATAGTATATTATGAAGTGCACCTTAATATATAAAAGATTTAATAAGTACTTACTTAGGTGCCCATATACATATAATATAATATAATATTAAAACTCAATTTATTTTAACTCAAAAAAACAGCGGATATCTTAATGAAGGAGGGGAGAAAGATTGGCTTGAAAATTAATGAGACAAAGACGAAATATATGATAGTGTCTAGACAAAATCACAGAACAGACTCCTTAAAAGTAAATGATCACACCTTTGAAAGGGTGAGAAATTTTAAATATTTA
>JAIPRL010003598.1:6587-45502 GCA_025469235.1 Pemphigus obesinymphae
TAAGATCAGAGAAAAAAAAAACATCTCCAGCAAGGAAATATATATATGTGTATGATTGGAAATGAAAAGGTATGAATCATAAATTGTGTATAATAGTGTAGAAGAAAAAAAAAAGATAAACAAAATATGTATATTGTAACATGGATACCTATGTATATAAAATTTGGATTAATGTTAAAATTGGATAATTTAAAATTATAAATAAAAAAAAATTATTATAAAAGAAAATGTGTTCCTCACTATTTATGTTAAATTTGAAATATTAATTGATGTGAATTATTGAAAAACTTGAATTTATTAAATTATTTATTGTTAAGGAATTGTTTAAAAATTGTATGAAATTAAATTATAAATACTATATGCCATGAACTCTAGTTAAATGTTATTTTAATTAAAAGAATCCTATACTTACTAATAAAATAATAACGGTTCCATTACCCGTATTTAATGGTGGCGCCCGGAACAAAATTAGATAGGTGCCAAAATTATGCGACTGATAATTTTTTTTCATTTAAAAAAAGAAAATTTAAACTAAATTAAACGGTCGTCGCAATTTATTATTTTTATAATATATTTTTATTTATTTTCATTAATTATAAGTGTAATATAAGTAATAATAACAAAATAATTATAAAAATGCATTTAAATAAATAATTTATACTGACGTGGTGGGCTCATCTAGAAATATAACCGGTGGATTGTTGACCAACTCGAGGGCGACGGATAGACGTTTTCGCTGACCTCCGGACAATTTCTCTACGTAAGTGTTGCGGCACACCGACACCCCCAACAATTCCAGCACCTCATTCACCTTGAAAAATAATAACAACCTATTCAATAAATATACACAAAATTAATATAATGATTCTTATAATATATTTGGTACAAAGTACCAGATCGTATAATTAGGTTCGGAACAATCAATTAAATATTTTTTTTTTATTAAAATTCGATCAATGACATATTTATATAATATGTAAGTATGTATATGTATAGTATGTGCAGACTTTTTAAGATTCAATTACATTTATAAAAATAGTTTAATTGTTTTTCTATGAATGTAAATTATTGTACTTGTGTATAAGTACATAATATTTTATAGTATATTATATCATCTAATTCGGTTTTCAACTATATTTAGGGGGACAGTATTGTCATTTAATATTTTCCAACTTTAAATATGTTGATTTAAATAATAATAATAATTGATTTGATGAAATAATAATGGTTTAAAAGTATTAGGTATATTTGTTGATATTCATACAATATATAGTTAGCAATGCTGGGCATTAACGAGTTAATAGTTTATAGTGGATTGTTAGTAGCTATGTTAAAAGTTAAGTTAATTATAATTTCCCACCAATAAACAATATTTAGGTAGTTACTAATTTGCAAACTAATTTGTTAACATTTTGAATAAACGAGTAGGTACCTACTAATTAAATATTATTATAAACATATTTGCTGTTAATTTCAATAATTATTATTATAAATACATTGTAGTATTTAGTATTTACAATAATATTATTTTAATGATTTTTAAATATTTTAAAATGCTTTAAATTAAAAAATAACAGTATTTCTAAAAAATAATATATACATAATTATACCTGTGCCTTGTATATTTCAAATGTTATATTGATTTGTACAAAAAAAAAAAAATTTCTTAACTTAAATGAATAAATTATTTTTTTAACTTAACTAAACTTAATCAATAAGAAAAAAAATAACTATTGATTTCAAATTTTTACAATTTTTTCTATTGACTTAACTAAGTTAAAAAAAATGATCAACTTGCCCACCATTGGTGATATAATAATAAAATAATAATTAATGATATAACATCTTATATAGGTATAAAATATGATACTATTTATTATATAAAAATATATATATATATATATATATACCTATAAATTGTGTATTAAGGTAATTGGTAAGTCATTGACAGCATAATTCGTCTTTATTAAGTTTTATAAAAATAAAATTACCTATTTATTTTTTACTTAAATGAATCACACAATACCTATTAAATTTTAATATTAAAATTTGGATATAATTTATAATTAATAGGTAGGTGTGTTTTATCAATAATTGATTATACAATTATTGTATTATTATATTAATTTACCCGAGGAAAAAATGATTAAATGTAATTTTATAATTAGATATCTACTTTTTTTGTTATTGAAATCTAGTAAAAAAAATATATTTTTTAAATATTTGGAGTACATTTTGTGAAGTATTTCAAATACATATAGGGAATACTATATTATCATAAAGTATTCGAATACATATTTTGAATAATTTATTTGGAAATATACAAAACCGATTTAAGTAATAAGTGCGATTGGACTATACTATCTACACACAACATTGTGCAGACATGTAGAAATAAGTATTTTTGAGGTCGTTTTCTGTCATCGATAAGTCGTAAATAACTGATATTGTTCATATATTTACATCCGTATAGAAGATTACTAGTTGTACACGCTCTATAATGTGGTTTTGTGGCATTGAAGAAAGTCAACAAGGTTTTAAAAGTATTATTTGATATTAATTATTAAATATAAAATAAAATATGTACCAAAAAATAAAAATAAATAATGTGGTTATACAAATCGGAGTCAAGTCAAAAGTAACGTTTGTCACTAATTTCAATATTCAAGAAAGATTATTGTTTATTTTTGATTTTGAACATTTTCATTGAAACAATGAATAATTTTAAAAACAATGTGTGAGGTACATACAAAAGTAAAATATTTATGGGTTAAATATAAATGTAACGCATTATTTGATTTCATTATTGAATGATAATTTATAGAATTAATTAATTATTTACTGTTATAACAGAAATCAAAACTTAACAATCAGCCATAAAATGTTTATAATTTTGATTTTTAAATACTAATTTAAACTAATTATATATAAAACAAATAACACATGTTTCTATTTAGTGTTTAAATATTTAATATATCATAAATAAGTATCTGTGTATAGTAGATTAATAAATGCAAAATTATAATAAAATCAAAGTATTAATATTATAACTATGATAAGAATTGTGTTACAATTAAACCAAAATTAAAAAACTGACTCTATATATACACAGTGTTTTTCTTTATTACAATAAATAATTATACATTTACCTAATAACCTATTATAATAGGATAGAAATATGTACTTTTAGGTCATTATATATATATATATATATATATATGTATGTTATTATCGAAAGTCGTACATAATATATATATACCTATCCGGATTGGAGATTATTTTTTGTACATGCTATAATGTAGTTTGTTGACGTTAAAGGAAACGCACAAGGTTTAAAAATTATTATATAATATAAGTTATTAAATATTAAATAAAATATTTAAAAAAAATAATAATAATTATAGTAATAGTAAAGTAGACCCGCGGAGTCAAAATAGTAATATTTTATATAAATGTTTTTATTTTCGATTCTAAATACTTCTAGAGGAACTTTATTAAAAAAAGGAAATAAACGTGATAGATACATGAAAAATATAACATATATAGGGGTTGAATGTAAATGTACCTAAATTACTAATATTACTTGCATTTATTGTTAAATGGCAAAATCGAATCAATTATATTATACTATTATAACAAAAAATAAATAAATAAAAATTTAATACAAACACAAAACTACAAAAGAAAAACTGAGCTATAATGATATATTCATGTTAGGTTTTTAAATACTAATTAAAATAATTAGGCTTATAATAAATAATTAAATATAAAACAAATGATTTTTTTTTTTTTTGTTCTCTTTAGTGTTTAAATATGTATTTCAGTTACGTGTTACATAATCAATAAAAATATTTAGCAAAATATACCTATCCATATAGTAGGTTAATAAATGTAAAAATATACGAAAAATATTACAATACTATAAATATTGATATTATAATCTATAATAATAAATTATCTTACAATTGACATCAAAATTGTTGTTGCAATTAATTTTTTAAATTTTCAGTGAAAAAAATAATTATACATTTATTGAATAACTTTATATGAATTATAATTATAATCTTTTTATGAAATGATAATAATCTATACAAATGTATTAATACGCATATGTATGATTATTATTGAAAAAAATTAAAAAAACAACTAGGTAGTAAAATAATGAAATAAATTCAGTTTTGTCAATATCAGTTTTTATTGATTAATCATTTAGAAAAAACTAAACCTCGTGTAAAGACGAACTGTAAACAGTCGAATATGATACCATGTATGTATGGAGAGTGACACAGATAATGAACGCACTGCCGATTTTTAATATTCGTTATAGAAGAAAATATTGAGCATATTACAATTGACCCGTGGTACTTTGACCCCGATCTTGCCCATTCGGCAGTGGTTTACTTAGGAAAAAAAGAAACAAGAACGCTATATTTAGTTTAAAAATGAGCATTCCAGATGAATACATGAATGAAAACCTGACTAATTATAGCTGGAGGCGTTTTCCACAACAACCTCTAATCATAAATTAACTATGATAACTACTTTTATTTGCCATAATATAAATCTAAAATCAGATATTCTAATATAATATAATTATAGTTTGAAAAATTCATCAAATTGTAATCATTTTAATAAACATGGAATATTTTGACAATGGCGAAATATGTTTAGTATGCATATGAGAATAGTTGTTCGAAACTGTATATATGTATATAAATTGTATTGTATCTATAAAATACAAATAACATTAGCATTCGTGTTCGTAATTTCGATATATTTTTATTAAATAAACGAGAAATAGCTCCTTCCTACTGTTGTGACCTTAAGCCCCACCCCCAAAAAAAAATAATTATAAAAGTAAACTATTACTATATATGAATATTGAATACATAATATATTATAGTATATACTACCTCTACCTATTATTGTCTATCTCCCAGTTAGTAAATAATTAATGAAAATAGCAGATTTTTTTAAATTAATTTAACGGCGATCCTGGATCCATTTTCTGATAGTTAATCTTTAATATTATATTAATTAATTCTACAAATACATTTATTAAAATTGTTCATTGTTATAAATCAATCACTGGAATTTATCACTAGGTAGTTAAAACGATTTGTCAATGTAATAATTTATCTCAGGTCTGTAAAATAATTAATATAGTAAATAATTTTAAGGGTATATCTGTCTAAAAATAACAACTATTGGTAATTTTATTACTTGTGTGTCGTCTGAAGAATGTGCGTAATTGCAAATCGGAAATCCGCAATCCAAAAATTTTCGGAATCATGTAGATTTTTGTAACCATTTTTATACATACAACATTCCGTATAATTTTAAATGCAACGTGACCACAATCCACACTATCCATTTACACTCGTCAATGCATATTCCACAGACGACGAAATGTTGTACTTCACGTAGGTTTTCAACACGTTTAGGTCCTCATATATTTTTTTACATAATTTATTATTCCATTTTTATAAACAAAAAATATATTCCAGGTCAGTCAGATATTCGGTGAACATTCAAAAAACATATATAAACGATTACATAATTGTAAAATACATATATTGTGAAAATGTCAAGTTTTTTCAAGCACATTTTAGGTTTATAAATATATCTTTAGATATCTTATATATCTGCAATGCTGTCACCATCTATCCACAGCCACCGCAGTACATAGTTACGAGTTTATTGATTTGGTTACTTGGGGAATAAATATGTTATCTGTTTTATATTAGACGTACGTCGTACACAATACGGTGGTTTTCCATTAAAATTCGTTGCTGTGATTACCAATATCCATATATTTTATAATTTGTATTCCTTGTTAGTTTTTAGGTGTTTAATTTATTAAACAAATTGTTTGTGATTCTAATGTTTATTGTTCAAAATACGTTTAGAAACCGGGAATTTAACGTGCTGTTAGATTGAGCTTTCCGAACTAATTTTTTTGGAACGACATGGGCATAATATATCGTAATAATAAATGTTGTGAAAAAAACTATAAATAAAAACTTTTTTCCAACGATTTGTAAGTTTTTTTGATTATAGTTAGAGTAGATTACGTTTAACTTATAACAGCATTTATATGTAAACGTAATAGTTAAATATTATATATATATATATATATATATATAAATAATAAATAACAATTACATAAATTATAATATGTGATAATAATAAATAAATAACGTTATAATTTACGTGTATAGTAAGAAATACCTAAAATCGATTTTTACGAAGTTGTGTGTTTTTAATGATTTTATGTAATTTTTCGGTAGTTGTTCACCGAAATTATTATTACAACTTATAAGTGATAATATGACCAGTAAACACTTAAGTACTGCATAAATAATCTGCAGATCCTTGCGAGTTTTTTTTTCACATATAAATTAAAATTGTTTATATTTTATAGAAATAAAAAATAATAATAACGAGAGCAAATAAATGGTATACCTATTAACATAACACATAATATCATGCGGAATAGTGAATATATATATAATATATATATTGAAATTTACACGATTCCCCAAATTGTGATCTATCAAGTTCATAAAGAATATAAAAGTGTATAGATATATAAAAATGTTTGCCTATTTTCAATTTACAATATTCTTGAATTCGATCAGATTGACTTTAAAACAGTATATTTATTACGGTAATATTATATTTGATATTTTAAAAAGTATACAACATTGTGTGCATATAATTATAATGTAAGCAGAAAAATGTATTAGAGAAAATTGATAGTAATTATTTCACTTTATCTGTGGGTTTTAAATTCAATTATGCACTGAATTCCCAAACAAATTCATAATAATTTAGATACCTCGAGATACACGCGTTAAATTAACTAATCTTTGACTGACAATCGCGTTAAAAAAACAAGATCTAACGCCTAATTTATCATTTATTATACACACGTCACACACACGTCACACACACGTCTCACACACACACACACACACACACACACACACACACACACACCACACATACACACATACACATAAACACATACACACATTTGATCTAGTAATTTATTATTATCAGATATAAATTATACCCTGTCCAATATAGTTAATGGGTAGTATGTCAACAATCTGTACAATATACATGTTCTAGTGTATACATTTAATATAGATGTTATAAATACAACTATATTAAACGTAACGAAGTTAATTTAATAAAGAGTCTGTCCGCCTAATATCATATACTTCACACAAAATTGTGTAAAAGTACAATTCATTATTTATGATGAATGTAAATTTTGTGACCTCGTAAGTCATTTTGGGTATAATTATAGTATACGTATATTCAGTGGCGGATCTAGGATTTTTTTTATGGCGAGTGCTATTTTGCTAGTAATGGTCCTATTGTTTTGGGGAAAAAAAATACTATTATTATGTACAATTTGCGGAAAAAATAATAATTTGGTGTTTAAACGGTGAGGAAAGTGCTTAGAGTTTTAACACTGGAATATAAATTGAAAAACGGGGCACGTGCAATTTGTTACGATATAGTAATCCAATATATTATCACTTATGAAATCATAGACAACTTCTTATCATAGATGGAATTCGATCTAAATATTAAACACGGTTATATGTTTAAACCAGCAATTTGGCTAAAATATCAATATTTTAACATAGATAATATCGATTATCAACGAAAAAAATGTATAGATAACTATAATCTGTAGGACCAATAAATTTACCTCAATATATTGTGTGTGGCCGCCGACCGGTGTTTGTTACTCGACGAATTAGGTAGTATTAGTTATTTTTAATAAAAATACGAGTAACGGTGGGTGCTTCAGCTCCCAAGCACAACCCCCTCCCCTAAATCCTCCCCTATATATATTAGATATATTTATATTGACATATGGTATGCGTATCATCAATAGTGTAGTCAGAAATTTCGTATGAGGGGTGGAGGACTTGTATATTATATTATAATATTAATTATTTTACAATTCTGAGTAGGTCATTATATTATTATAACCATATTATATTTTATATTTTTAAAACTTCAAACAATTACAACTAACATTAACAAACTGCAATCAATATAGTACATTGATAGGCATAAAAACATGGCTATAGAGGGAGGATATAGCCTCCTTAGCCTCTCAGGCTAACCTTTCCCCTAGAATATTATAACTCCACAAGTAATTTTTAAAAATCATAATTTTTTTTTTCTTTTTGTTTCCATAAAACATGTTTTAAACATTCATCCAATACTGTAAGTTATTCGATTGTAATTGTGATTTCGCATTTTATGATGTTTTTATAATATTTTTAAATGTATAAAAAGTGCAAAGATTAGTGATGAACAAATTCGGTCTTGGTCTCGGTCTTTTAAAAATACAAGACCAATACCAAGACTTAACTACAAGACACTTGCATGTCATGCTTTTAAATAAAATAAAAACTAATGAATTAAATATATTATTTATTATATTTGTTTTCCGTATAGGTACCTAGTACCTACACTATTTACTATCCCACACCAAATTTCTAGATTTCTTGTAATGCAATCATCAATGGTAAAACTGATGATTTTTGGTACCATAAAATACGCCCACTAAGATTTCAAATAATTTTTATCAGAGTAAATTTAAAGCCAAATCACGTATTATCAAAATTAAAGAAACCGACATTGTTGAGTGCACCTCGGAGCTTTTTTACGAAAAATGTATTTCTAATAAAGTTACAATATTGTTCAAATGTATTAAAAATGGTGACTCACTTATAATCCATATATTACACGTCGTATTTGAAATAATAAAACAAACCTACGAAGTGTACTGGGTAATATTAATTTTTTAGTTTTATTGATAGATAATATGGCTCTAAAATCAATCTGGAATCATTTATTTGCAATATAAGTAAACATGTTTTTTTAAACAAATATCATGATTACACAACAATAAAAATGGTATTGGCACAGGAAAATTTTTAAATTAATTTAAAAATATATTAAAATATTCATAAATACCTAGATTTTCATTTTTCTTGAAATTTAATAAAAAAAATTTTTACAGCATATTAAGAATTAGGTGTGTAACATCCTCTTGGGAACGTTATACCTGACTCGGTTGTTTTTGTCCGACACATGCGCAACATCTTCGAGCTCAATTGCTATTTTGTATGTATTTCAGTTACATAAACGATACGCGGGTTAAGAACGTTTTTATCGGGTTCAATGAGCAATTTAAAATATATATAGATAAAGAGGACATAGTACATAGTTCAGTTGTTTTGGTCTGACACATGTCAACATAGTAAAATCGGGTTTTGTACTTCCAATTTCGTGAACGATTGGTTGATTTTGGAATATTATAACATTATTGACATATTATCATAATTAATAAGGAGAACATATTCAATATCATGTAGGAATTATATTTTCAATAAATTAAATTTTAAGTAAAATATTTATAATTTTATTTCACACACTTTTAAAAACTGAAAATTAAATTTGACGACTGAATAATGTGTACATATCATATAATATTAGGTATGTTCTCTTTATTAGTTATGATAATATGTCATCATATTCCATAATCAACCAATTGTTCACGGAAATTGGAAGTACAAAACCCGATTTTACTATGTCGCGCATGTGTGAGACGAAGACAACTGAACTAAGTAGGTACCTACTACGTCCCATTTCTGTGTATATTTTAAATTGCTCATTGGACTCAATAAAAGCGTCCTTAACCCGCGTGTCGTTCATGTAACTGAAATACGTAAAAATAGCAATTGAGCTCGAAGATTTCACCGTATATTGTAGTAACTTTCGGTTAAAAACAATAATGGTCATAAGTCGTAACGACAATAATATTATTCTTTTAATTGTTAAACAATCCAAGGGCAATCTAACACAGAATCGTATATTCGTATATATTATATAATATCGCATATGCATAATCGTATTGTTATTATTATTATTATTATTTTTTTTTTAGTAAAGATTCACCTCCGGCAAGGAAATAATAGTTTGCATTATATACTCAGAGGACAAACGTATTGTAATCTCTTATTAATGTGTTGCTGGGAAAACATAATAATTATCGTTAAGTTAAAAATAATATGGTTTTGTCGGTTTTCTTGATGCATAAAGTACTATACACACTTATAAGTATACCTATAATATAAAAAGTGGAAATTATAAACTCATTATTTCGAAACTAATTATATACCTGATCATAACATTACTGAATAAGGAATCTAAGATTAAATGTATAAGATAAAAGTGTTCCTAAAGTCATAGGTATAGATTAATAGTTTATATTATAATAGTCATAGATTCAAAATTACATACGACTGGTATATATATACGTTAAAAAGATAGTCGTTTTGGAATAGTTCAGTTAAATTTGAAAATATGATGAAATATATTATTTAAAAACAAATGTATTAGGTGTGTAGTTTTTCAATAAAATTTAAAGTGCAATTAATGTGATTTCTAGCATTTAAAGGAGACACCTTTAGCACAAAATAATATAGTGTTGTGTTGAAAAATGTATTATATTTATCTAATTGTGTACGACTGACAAGCTCAAAATGTAAAGAATTACTTTATTTTCATATTGATGGAAATTCAGTAGGTATATTTTAGAAAATTAAGAAGTAAAAGAAAAATAACATTAAAAATGATTTAAGTAAATTATACGTGTTAATCATCAACGAGTTTTTCTAAACTCTAAGGGATTGGAATAGTTTGTTGATAATGTATTGTTGTTGATTTGTTGAATGACAGATTCGAGGATACTGATATATCTGTTTATGTAAGTTAATGATCGGTATTTATGCTATGCTATGAGAGCGCTCATTAGCTCATGAAACGTCAAATTATCTTAAGAAAATCATATTTTAATGACCGAGTTTACTCATATATCTATACAATGTACCCTATGTGAATTCTGTGTACCTCAAAATTTACCGCAGAATATACTTTGTAAATTATATAATTTTCACAGCCACTGGTTGTTTTAAACGATAATTTTTTTGTACAAATATAATAATAATATTTTAATATTTAACATTTATATTATATTGTGTCATATGTAAATATGATTCATATAGTATTGAAAATACGATATAATAATAGATAATTTATTCCAAAATACAATGTTAATAATTTACACAATCTGCGTTGAAAACAACAATTTAAAGGTTATATGGCTGCAATTAATAGATATTCACCTTTTAATTTTAATATTTGATTTAACTTTTATTTGATAAATTGAATACATTGTGAAATAAGTAACTCATTTTGTAATAAATTGTATTCGATTTAACAATGCGACGATAAAATAGTATTAATTATATAACAGATGAATTTCAAATGGACACAATAAACAAAAAAAAAAATCTATATATAAAGATATAAAGCTAAGATTAAATACGTGATGAAAATTTTATATTATTTTTCTGTAATTATATTATATAAGAATATAATATATGTATAAATTGTTTAGAATACCTATTTAAACATTGATAAAAACATTAATTTAAAACACTAATTTTAATACATTTAAAATTTTAAAAATTGTATTCTATATTTGTATATAGATATATATTGTATTTACTAGATTTATATCAACACCTACCGGGTGCAACTCTTTGTAAGTACAACACCTTATTAGCGGTACTATTTTTGAGTGCAATATTCGTTTACCTCGACTTATGTAAATACGAGTACTTTATTGGGATCTGTAACATTCGGCGGTCGAAAGTATTTGGGAGATGTTGTTAATCGTTTAATTTAAAAAATATTTCACCTATGGTGGAAAATGAACTTCTAGAAGCTAAATAGTCCTTCACTCTTAAAACATTTTTGATGAATAGGTTGACAAAGTAGGTAATCTGAAAACTATTCACAGATTTGTATAAAGACTCGAACATCGCTTTGCTCGATTATTTTTTAAACGTGATGGGTTTGACACAATGTCATATCTAAACTTTTTAAATTTTGTTCAATTCAAATTGTGAAAAATACCACGGAGGCCCGGTAATTTAAAATAAATTGTCCGAAAATATAATAGGTATATATACTACTCGGTATATGTACTTTTCGTTTTTTGAGTTTTATATAACTTATGTTTCCAGGTGGAAATGTTGGATAATTCTCACAAGTGTATTGGATTTTACAAAATGTCACGACCATATATCAATAAAAATTTAATTAAAACTGTGAAAATTACTGAAATAAAAATACAATGTACATATAGTAAAAAGCATATGAAATAAATACAGAATTAATGGGTTATCGTAAATTGTTGTTGCTTAAACCACGACTATAATTCGAATAATATTATATCATTGTCAGACCTCCACTAAAAAATTTTTTTGGATATAAATAACTTAAAAACACTTTCAAAAAAACCATATTTTAAAACATTTAAAATGTATTTTGTATACAGGTTTCTTCCAAATATGACATTCATGCATTATGAATGGTAGTTTAAGTTTTATTATGATAAATATTTACTGACATATCTATTAAAACTTGTAGGAATAGGAACCGGTAATGATTAAAATAGTTTTTAATTATTTAATTATATATGTATTGATCACACATCGGACCGACCATAAATAGTTTGGAAAAAATGCGAAGGAGAAGAAAAAGATATATGTATTGAACACCGGTTTTAAAGTCTAAAATTGTTTCTTTATTTTTTGGTTTTAATTGTAGGTATATCATCCAGAATTTTAAGTATTGATTAATTTTGAGTAAGTTACAATGTTAGATATTACTTATGGAAATATAAAATATAGCTTTATACAAATTATTAACGAGTTCAAATTCAATTTCTGATTTTTCGGGTATTTTGATTATTTTGGTAATCATTTTTCAAATGGTTACCTACTGAAAAATTAATATTTCGGTTTACCGAACAGGTTTTAAAAACATATGGTAACACTCTGTTGTCATTTTATAGTATTAGAAAATGAAAATCTGATATTATTAAACCAGTTTTTATTTTAAATCCAGTTTCAAGACTTGATGAAAACAATTAATCGCCATCGTATACATCGTAAAACAATCGTTTTTTTTTTCCGTTTTTGGTTATAATCTGAAAGTCAATATAAATTAAAATATGTACCATTCGGTCCATCCATCGAATACACGACGTGTACACGCGTCTAAATAAATAGATAATTTTAATAAATTGTAAATATAATAAATTTGATTCGGGGTTTCGCGACTGTTGCAGGAACTAATTTTTTCTATTCGACCGTAGATACCGTAGATACGCCGTGGTCGATACCGTAACAAAACGGACAGTGAAACCGGATGATACCATTCGTTATTATTATACATTATAACACGATCGATGGCAGTTACACGTCAACGTCGCGTCTTGCAGGTATAATAATATAATGATCCAATAATAATTTATGTATCTTTCCGTTTTCTCCATTTCAATCGTTTCCAATGATATTTCCTATAGTCTACTCTCGTGTCATTATAATAATAATAATATGTAGATAGGTGTCGATAATAAAATATATTATTATTATTAAATTAATTATTTATGTCCAATATTATTGTTATAGATTTACTATTTTCAATGAAAATAACGAGTTTAAAAACGTTTTCCAAATAGAATATCTGCGTATAAACATGGGTCAAGGCGATAGCCACACATAAGTTACGACCATATATATACGCGTATACACTGAGAACAAGTATCGTACAGAGTAAAGCGTCATTGCTCGCGAATTCACACAAGATTCCTGCTTGTATTTCGCGCTTTCCCTTCGAAAAGTAACATAACAAACACACGTGGAGGCAATCGTATTATTATTTTATTCACCACTACAACAAATGGATGTTACGCCATGGTTACACTATACCAGTCGTTTCACCCTTGAAAAATACAACCGACATCATTGATTTTATCATTATTAATATCAATGCTATTAATAATAAATCGCATTGTCCAATGTCCAATGTAAAATATAGTTTTTTTTTTTCTGGATATTTTACGTCGGAAATGAGTTAAGCGTATAAACGTAGAATTCGCATTGTATATATTTACGTATTATACTAGTACGGGTAAAAACAATAGTAGGTAAAAAACCGATTTCGGTGAAAAGCACCATTTTGTAAAGCCCACCAAAAACTTGAAAATAAATAAAACATCATAGTTGAATTCAATAAAGAATTGAGTTTTCAAATCATATAAACGATATTCAGTTCGTTTGACGCCATCATGTAGTCGAATGACCGTATCCGAGTATATTTATAATACAATTATTTTCATTCTATACCTAATATTTGAGGTAAAATGACTTGGATAGGCACCCGAATATTTCCGTATTGCGTGTGTCGTACAAACTAAAATACGTTAATGATTTTAGTATTGAAAACCATATTCTTTATTTTCTTTCAATTATTCTATTGTATTTATTTTCGTTTTCATTTGGCTTCTTGAAACTTTTTTCTAAGGGCAGGTTTTTTTTTCATTTTGTTTATATTGCTTTTAGTTTCAATATTAATAATAGTCTTAAAATAAAATTAAATACGCCTAATACCGATATCAACCGATGTGCGACGTAACATCACAAAATTCTCTAACACACACACACACAAAAAAGAAAAGACAATAGAGTGAAATGTGAATGATTAATGAGTCGATAGAAGTCGTCGTTGGTGCCCAACGCTGAACCTTTGCATTAATAATCGTTCACTATGCGATATAATTATATATAGTATATCTTCATGAGAATATTGAAATAAAATTACTGAAAATTAAACTATAGAATGTTATAACTTAATAAGCCTTTGAAAGAATACATTAGACAAATTTTCTTTATATATATTAATATATTGTTATTTTTATAATATATTTCGATTTTGATTTTGATAATATAATAATAAATTTGTTTAATTAATTAAAAAGAACCAATATTCTATTAAAAAACCTATGTGTGAAAATAATCTGAATATTTTAAATAAAATTAAAATATCAATAATTACTATTAAAAATTTAAAAGAAAAAACACGTTGCAGAAAATAGTATTTAACGAATACAATGATTTATAAGCTTAATTTGATTATTTAAGTATATGTAACTCATACAAATTAAGTCAAATTTTCCAAAATGACACAAATTGACTATATATATTAGTAAAATACATACTTTATGAAAATTTTAATTTCTAGTTTTCTACTCCGAAAAATGACTTTCTGTCGAGATTAGATCAAGTCTACGGTAGAAAAGTTATTAATTGAAAAATTTAAATCAATATTATTACAAAACCATTAGCTTTTTTTGCATTTCTCAGAATCTAAAAGAGTCAAGATAACAAAATAATCCAATACGATAAGTTTAAAAATATAACTGTGAATTACAAATACGTACAATGAACTCATCCAATGAAAATAATCATCCACCTCCAATTTTTTAACTACTAGTTGGAAGATTATAAAAGTTAACTATACTAAATAGTACTAAATCTTGGGTAATTGAGTGAAAAACTAAAATAGTTAATAGTTAATTAATTAATGAAAGTAAATACCTACTCACTATTTTAGTTAAAAAAAATTAAATTATGAACTTGACTTTAACTTTTTAATGATCACTGTTAGAAAATGTACCATTTAATTGATAATCAATACAACCTTGATAAAATCATCGATTATATGATAATAATTTTAGGTTATAAAAATAACAAAATATTTATAGGTACCTACGTTCATTGTCATTCCATTATTTAGGAGGTCGTTCACAAGTTTCCATGTTGTTTAAAATATTGTTATATGATTGGATTAACAAAAAATGGTATCAAAATTATTATTTTGTATACCAACATGATACCATAGTCCACAGCTACCACATATAGGTTGAAATGTTTTATTCTTAGCATTTTAGTTATATATGGTTTTTACGTATACATTGCAATAAATTATTAATTTAATCATATGATTTACATTTTAACATGCATTAATGTTAATATATTCAAAATTAAGTTATACATTTATTAATTATAAAATATTCATATAAAATAATATAAAATTAATTTTAGCGGGAATCTTCTGTAGTAATGGTTAATATGGCACAGTTAGATGTGACCTATACACATCACACTACACAACAATACCCGACATGGTGACTTGTTAACCGTGGCGTATCTTGGGCTTTATTGACTTACATATTATAATTTATTATTGAGGAAAATTTTTTTATAATTATAATTAAGAATATGATAATTTACTCTGTGATAATACTATTATATGAAAATAATAGGTAATTTTTTTTTTTTTTTTTGGCTGCACTAGATGTTTCATGCTGCTAGGACTAAAATTCGATTAGGTTCACAGAACATAAATTCAGAAAATGCTGAATAAAAATACGCAGAGCACACTTAGTAGTTGGATTGGGAAACGTATGACGCAGATGAAAGTATAAAATAAGAATATAGCTACCTGCAGATAATAACAGATTGGGAAAATTGAGATCTTATGGAAATTCAAGTTGCGAGGACCGATTAAGTTCAAAATTTGAGTTCAGTTATGATATTGGATATTTTTTAAGAAACTCACATCCTTCAGATTATACTAAAATTAGGTTTTTTGAGTATTAAAATATTCCATAAAGTGAATTATTTTATCCTTTCGAAATACATGTCGACAAAAGAAAAGAGATTTATTAAGGGTTCGTATTAAAAAAAAGATTTAAATATCAAATATAATTATAAACAGCTTGTATTTTTGTTATTTTTACTTAACAATTTTCAATAGCATTTCAATATTTAAAAATAATAGTACTGTAAAATTATTTATTAGTCTAAGGTGAAGACAGCTATTGATAAGTCATGAGGTTGGTATAGGAGGAAAAGGGACCAGGTTAGACTTGGGTAGTTTTCTGAATACAGTATTCGGAATTCTGTATTCAGAAATATTTATAAATACATTTTTTTATTCCTTGAAAAAAGAATATTTTTTAGCTTCCAATTATATATTTAAAGATATATTTTTAGCATTTTTCAGCCAGACTTCAATGTAAATTATTCGCTCATATTTTAAAATAATTAGAACTCCTCAAATATACATTATTACCTGTTTATGTTCCATTAAATAAAAACATAATTATAATTTACTATTTTCATTTTTGAAATTTAGAACATTTAGAAAAGAAAAAATATTCTTTGCTTTTTTTAAATTATTCAAAATACTTTGGAAATACTATATTATCATAAAGTATTCGAATATATATATATATATATATATATATGCTATACGATTATGTACCTATTCGAAATACTTTTAAAAAGTATTTTACCATTGTCTGGACAAGAGTACCTGTATTTGAAATATTTTTTAATATTTATATGTACCTTTCCTTATATTATATTATATTAGGTATCAAAACCGTAATATACGAAAATATTATCATTACTGTTATGCTAACATAAAAAAAATGTATTTACTATATATTATATATTCTATATGTAAAATGAAAAAAAAAAACAATTTATTCACAAGTACGTGAAATACATTTATAAAACTGTATTACGATATTTATTAGAATAATGTATGTGATTCAACGTTACACCTAGTTGTCTTAGTAGTTTTTAGACGGTCTAACTCTTTTCCGGGCACAACTTTTTAATATTATTATTATTATTAAATTCGGAATATTATATACGCTAAATGATGGAGACCTCCAAATGTTCGATTGGTTCAGAGACGTATAGGAAGAGTTGTGTTCATGAACGTATAATATTCCGATGTTGAAGTTCAATATTATTTCAGAAGGTAGAAATGTGGATAGCGACGTAAAGTCCTTGACATTAATTTATAGTTATAATGTATTTATCGCATAACCCACTCTATAGATTTATTTAAATGTAACGCGTGTATGAGCAATTTAAAGTATTAAAACAATTTATTAGATGGTATAGATAGAAATTGTTAAAAAGTCGATCGTGTTCTAGAGATATAATAATTCAAAATAATTTGTTTCCGACCGTAAAACATTGTGAAAGTAATAATCTATTCAACTAGTTATGTAAAAGCATATTATGAAAAATACTGTAGATTGCCTACTACGTATATACCTTTACATTTTTGTATGATTCTAAAGTAGCAAATCATTATAAACAAATAAAAATAATTAATTCACATGAATATAGTAATATTTTTTAAATATTTCTTAGCAAATAATAAATAAAAAAATAATGTCTTTTTTTTTTAGATAATTGCACATTCTAAAATATAAAAGTGATACAAGTTTTACAATATAAGTTTTAAATAATTGCAAAATATTAATAAATAAAATCATAAATAGGAACATAAAATTATAATTGTATATATATTATTGTATTTTTTTATACTTACAGCTTTTTTTCTATCTTCAGTGGATAATTCTTTACCGATTTTTAACCTAGCAGCGTAACTCAATGATTCTTGAACCGTGAGTCTGGGTTGAAGCAAGTCTTCTTGCATAATGTAACTAGAAAGTTTTTTGAACAGTTGCATATTTCTAGGATGACCGTTCGTTAGAATTTGACCTTTGATATCAGTTCTCCTAAAATATAATATTAAAGAATAAAAACATGTAGATACTTATACACGTTATGTGAAATTTTACAAATAACATTTTTTAAATTTAAAAAAATTCATAAAATTTAGAATTCCATATTATATTTTAATTGTTACTCTGAGTAATGGAAATGTTGATCTTTTAATGACGTTTCAGGTTTCCTTTTTGGAAATGTATTTTAATGCAGTGAAAGTGTGTAAATTGTTTCATGTAGACCTAATGTCTCATAATATATCGATGGTAGTGAATTTAACATGTGAATTTAAAGAAATTATATTTACGAAATTCTTCCAAATTCTATTCAAGAAAATATAATAAAATTTAAAATATGGAATATTGAAAACTTTTGATAGATATAATGAATTAATCATTGGCTTCAAGTTTAATACACCGGCTGCTTTTATTTATTTATTTCATTTATTTGAATAATAATGTGTTCGCTTTTTGAAGAGAAAGTTTACATATCTAATTCATAGATATCTTATCCAGCAGGTTATTGAGACTTATATATTATTTATGTATTTATTATATTTGATCATGTAGTAAATAAACAATATAATATAATAGGTACCAAAATATTTAGCACGTGACACAATTAATAGTTCAATGACCTTAGATATGTGTAATGACTTATCAATGATGTTTGAAAAACAAAATTCAATAATATTTACCCTATAATGTTCAAGCTAGTGCTAACTACTGTTAAAACAAAAAATGATATAGGTACTTGGTCAGTAAAACGATTATTAGATATGACCGTAATTTACTGATATCGTGACTTCCTCTTAGAGATACCACTATAAAACGTATTTTTCTTGCCTATTTTATTGTAGTCTATACATGAATATTTAGCGTAATTCAATAGTAACAAGCGGATTAATTGATTGCCAGCAAGTTGGTCCTTGACCATATATACAACACGACGTGCACGTCATTATTACTATTTTCTTTAGGAAACGTGGTTTAGTATAACTCTCAATGCAAACAGGAAACTTACACGTATCCAGCGAGAATGTTCATCAGCGAACTCTTCCCGGCACCAGAAGGACCCATTATTGCTGTCAGGTGTCCGGACCGGAAAAAGCCGTTTACGCCTTTCAATATCGTCCTTTGTCCTGAAATACGTAAACAATCGCATCGTTATTACATAATAGGTAAGATTTTGTTGATTTATTAAAATCACGACAACCATTTCAACGGTATACTCGTATAAATCAGATAGTACTTTATTATACACCAAAGAAGTGTTTCTTATAACCCTTTTTCACGAAACGCTTGATTATTATTATTTCATAATAATAATAATTACAATTTAATAATTTTTTATTACCTATTAATTTATAATTTCGTTATATATAATGCTATCTTCCTCTTTAAAATACTAAAGTTAATTAGGACTTTATAATCATATAGTAGCTATATGGAATTTACGATTTGCTTTGAATAATCTTATATAATGCTTAAAATAATTAAATTTGAATAAATTTGAATAATATTTATTTTTAAATTGTGATTTTCTTATAAATATAATTTTTTTTTAAAATATTATTTGTACGACGTCTAGATATGACTAAATTAGAAATGAAATACGAATAATTAATGCTAAGCGGGACTATCCCGCATATGACTATCACTAATCTAGTTATTAAATATTATTTATATTGTTTGTATAAGCTTATTTAAATACAGTTTTAAGTTACCTACCATATATATATAGATGGATACTTTCCCTACAACTTTTGTATTTTAGATTGGCGTAACTAATTACCAGAGTAGACTTTATAATCGATTATTGATCGCACAATCGATTGATATCATATTGCATATATTAAAATTTCACAATTATATCAATACTACCATAAACACAAAAGAATTTATTATACAATTAGATGTGTATGAATATTAATATTGGTAGAGCTGAATATCCATATAATTGTAGAAACATGTAATATATTTTCATTATAATATTTATTTGTAAGTGAAAATGTGAGTAGCGAAATACTTTGAAATGCTACTCTTAACAACAAAAATATATGACAGGAAGAGGAAATGGAGTACAGAAACCTTATATAGCACGTTCGTAAAGTAGACTTCTTCTCACTTGTTTATTTATATCGAAATAAAACACATATATTTATAAACCAAAAAAATACGACAGTAACTTTCTACAAGAATAAACCATTAAAAGCATCTTTTCCTTACGAGGATGTCAGCGTAGCTATTTTTAAAATATTCAATATAGGAAATTTTTAAGAAAAATTAAAATCTAACAATTGAAAAATATTTATATGCAAATATAATTGATCCCATTACTGTATAATTTGTATTGTGGTTATTTTTGTATAAATGTATAGAATTTTATTGAAAATATTACTTTTGCATTCCTTATTGATAACAACAGATAAATATCGTTGAAAGATGAAACGGAAAATAAATGATAACTAACAACATTATCTTGGACTCTACGTAGCCGTTTTGTAATATGTGCATTTAAACACGTTTTATGAGTTATTAAAAACTAACTTTTTTTTTTTCAAAATAAAAATAACTTAAAAAAATTTAATATCGAAAAAGGCTACATAAGACAATGTTATCTATAATTTATTTTCATTTAATATTTCTAAGATGTTTGTAAGTTGTTAAAAATGAGAAATGCTTAGGTTACATGAGTTATTCATTGAAAATCGTTTGAGCTGACACACTCTTGAGGTGCTACAGTCATCTAAACTACATTCATACAAATGTTGAAATAGGTAATGTATGTATTTGTAATATTCCTCCGTGGCACAATCCGACACATCTTGTTTCAAAAGTTAAAATTCCTTAGCACACACATTTTCGGATTTTGAAAGAATCTTATATCCTTAAGTGACATATTTTACTATACATAGTTGTATTTTTAAAATCTCACAGTACAAGTATAGCTAGTAAAACGATTAGTAAAAATGTGTATTTCGTCAGTAATTTATAGAAGAAATGGATTTTTGTGTACGGTACAACTTGAATTTTGAACACTGCAGAGGTACTAAAACATAATTTTCGTCAATTCGGCACACCAAATGTTGTTGGGAGCCGCGGCATAATACTAAATAAATAAACACTCTGTGCCCCGTTGATCTATAAAATACATACATACAGAACGTATACGAATAAACGTGAACGAGACGAGACTATTACAGTGTACTAATAAGTACTGTCCCTAATAATGGTTTGGAAAGGTCAGAGTAACGTGTTTTCGGGAACATGTTTATACGATAAACAAACAAAATAATATCAAATATACGATAATATAAAACGAGTTGAGAATATTTATGTTCAATTCGCACATAATAATTCATAAAGTATCGATTATCACCATATTGTATAAAACTCTATATATATGCCGAGTAAATACAGATTTTTATTTTTATTTGAAGTAAGCATAGGTTGGACTATTATAGTGTACCTGCACACATTCAAGAATGGAAATACATATATATATATTTATATGTAGTATTTTTTTTTTTTTTACTCTAAGTTCGTTTTTCAATTCAAGGTTAAGAATGCGAGAAAACTGGTTATCGTCCTACCTGAAATACTGTTTCTTACATTTTTTAAATCAAGTATATCTGTTCGACGTACTTATACATATTATAAAGGAACGAACAAACATAATTTGCGTTCGCATAACTGTTTTATCCGTACCTATATCTGTGTTTGCGATAATAATTTTATACTCGTACAAATAAAAATAATACAATATGGTGTTTCAATATTATTCAGCTTATACCTATTGAGTTATATTCATTATATAAATAAATATTTAAATCACTTTGCGATCATTTGATTATATAGGATGTACGTAGCATTGATCTTTATAATATTATTATACTTAAAGGTCATGTGCATGTATGGATTAAGGTATATTTATATAAAATATCTATTAAATATCTATAAACATTTTTCATATTTTTTTTATTCAAAACGTGCATATATTTCCAACATAGAAAACTGAATAGTTTTAAATAATTTATTGTGGTTGATTGGAAACGTATCTACAATTTTTTTATATATATATATATATATACTTTATAAATCGACATAGTTACAAAATTAAAAAAAATTTACAGTTAATCATTTACGGAAATTAATCTAAATTAATAAACAAAAATGTTTATAGTACATGAAGACAGCGAATTATCCCATTAAGTGATTTTTATTTTGTTTCACATCGTGTTCTGGGCCCGGAGTTGTAACTTGAGTATTTTTATTTAAATAATATTGATGTTTACGCAAAAATAATTATAGTAGTAGTAGTAGTAGTAGTATAGATCAGGCATACACAAATTTATAAACAAATCAAAAACTCAAATCTAAAAAATAAATCAGGTTTTATAAGAGCTACTTTTGTTATGATTTTGATAATGTAGTCAATGTGAGTTATATTAGGTATGATGAATTATAGCTTAAACAATTTCGTTATTCATTTACATATATATATATATATATAAGATATCTTACATATATAAGAATAAATAAAATAAAATAAATTAATTTAAATTTAATTTAGGACCACAGCAATCAAATGATTAAAAATACGATTATAAATTTACCATGAATTTATGTTGGTATTTTATGTATTAGAAGGTGATGCATTCTAATTGTAATCAGCGGTTAAATGGGGGGGGGGCGGGGGGCCTAAGTACCCCTTTTATTTTTTCAGAAATTTGAGCGTACCTCTACTATTATTTTAAAATAGGAACACGGGAGACGGTATTTGATTTTTCGCTTTTCATTGAAAAAATTTATGCGTAAAATTAAATATATTAAATACATGTTTCAAATTATAGGAAAGTATAATACCTATATAAATAATGAGTATATTTTATTCTTACGATGCCCTATCGTACAATGCTCATATACCGGGACAAAGTATACACATAGGAAGGTACTTATATTTACTTTATACAGCCTTTGAGAAATTTCTGGACGATCTTCAATAATTTTATTATCTGAATACAAAAAGGGATAAAAAAAACGGACATGTAATATGTCAAAACTATGCAGTATGAACCTATACCTACGCGGTAAACATCGTGTATAAAAATAAAGTTTATTACGCATTTTAAATGTTAGAAATGTTATGGATTATACCTATCGTTTTTCAGAAATTGATGTGGCGTATTAACTATTAATACAGTTGCTAATTTCATTCTATTATTTTTTTTTTTCTTGTCATTTGTTTTAATTGATATACAAATGGATAGGTTTGTTACTAGAAATTCAAAAATGGAACCTCACCGAAAAGCATGTACAATTATTTTCTTTATACGTCATATATACATGAGTACTACAGGTACTACGCACCGTATGTGGATGTGGCTATACGTACCTACTTAATTCATCAGTTCATAATCTATCTTAAATATTTTATGTTTTATAATAATCATTTAACGCATTTTCACCTAAGAGGACGTGATACCCGTATTTGTTGTTTCCGTCTGACCAATTGATAAAATACGAAATATACGTTCAGCATTTGTATCACAACTTTGTCGTTTCTAATATTAGAGTACATTTACCTATTATAAAATTTGTAGTGGAGAACATAAACTATGTCGTAACGTGGGCTTTGTTTTTAAACTAGTTATACGCATTCAAAGAAATGAATTATTTAACTACTTATAATTTGATTTAAAAAAAAAAAAAAAAAAAATGTAAAAAAGAACTCCACCCTATGGCATAGTTTATGTTATCCTCTAGAAATTTGATAATGGTAAATTTACTCTAATATTAGAAATGCCAAAGTTGTGATACAAATGCTGAACGTACATTTCGTATATTATCAGTTGGTCAGACGGAGACAACAAATACGGGTATCATGTCCTCCTAAGAGCCATGGGTAGTAAATTTTCGTGTACACACTACACCTTGCCATACTTGTTTTCATGTACATTATTATGTATACCGAACTTTGTGCCAAACTATCTTCATGTACAAAACTCATGTAGGCACAGGGAAATGTTGATTTTACATTGGAATAATAATCTCGTGGCTTCCAGGACCATTTCTGTACACTTAGCGAAAACACAGCATGACGACAATATAGAATATAGAAACATAGACATTTGTCGATAATTCGTTTACTTCAATGTACCTATTTCAATTTGTTCACTTCAATTGTTTACTTCAATTACTTTAATGGCTATAAAAACAATTGCTTCATCTTCTCAATGTGAAAGGTAATTTAGTGGCATAAATAATATTGTAACATGGAAAAGAAATGTATTAACGCCAGAACACATATCATCATTGATTCTTATCAAATGTGTTGGACCTCCAGTAGATATGTTTAATCTAACAAGTTATGTCCAATCATGGATTACAAGTGGCAAAAGATCTGTAGAAGAAATTTGTTGTCCAAAAAGAATCGAAAAAGATAACGATAACCACACATATACATATTTATAGAATTATTTAAATAAAGATTCTGTAATTTAATATAAACATATTTAATAATAATAATAAATGCATTTTAATACAATAGTTTGTTACATTATTGTTACAAACTGGAATGGATTTTGGTTTGTTTCATTTTTTTTATAATTAGTGTACCTATATACACATATTATATTAAAAAAATGCTTGGAAATTACGCACTAAAAATTACAGCTCTTGTTCCAATCTATTTCAACTTGTAACAAATAATTTAAAGAAAACATTTTTATACACATTTTGATCAAATCAAAATGTTGAATGTATTTCTGTTTATAATTCGTATAGGAATCTAGTGGGATGGGGGGCATAGCCAACCCATTTTATGATGTAAAGTAAACATATATAAGGGACGCAACTATTTTGGAAGCCTTCAGAGTACCCCTACTATTGTTACCTCAATTCAACCACTGATTGTAATTAATTTAATTTTACCGAATAAATTCGTATATTAAATACGATTAGAATTATGAATACAATAATATTAAATTCGCGAAAATTATTTTACATTCTGTTTATCACCAGACCGACTTATTGCATACAAAAATATCGAAAGCCTAAAATCGAACTCACCTCCTAAAGAATGTATATAATATCATTTTAAAAATGTGAAAGGGTTTTTTGAGACAATCTTTGAAATACTGGCCAATATCTATTATAAATCTGTAAGACGGTTACGATCTACTAAGAAATCTCGGTGAAATAACAATCATGTGATTGTAGGGTTCATAATAATCACACTTGTACTTATATATAAACAGTGATTATAGATATGTACACATCTATATAATTTTATTATATTGATTATATAGACAGTTTATGGCAAGTCATAATTATTTTTAATTCCCATAAAGCGTTGCAGATGTTTATAATCATAATATTAAATTGATTGAATATAATTTTAATTTTTTTTTCTCTTCGTAGGTATGTATAATTGTATAGTTAACGCTAATAGTTAATAATATTAAGTTTATAAATAATAAATTGCATAGTAATTTTCTTGGTATAATAATTTATAATACTCAATGTTCGCTATTTTTTTCTAGTTGTAGAGTCTGAGTGGAGTGAGATGGACATCTTCCAGGTTATACAATGATGTTAATTTTTTTTCTTTCTAGAAAAAACATTTTCATATAAAGAGCTATTGAGTTTAAAATAATGAACGTTTTAATAGAGAATGTATATAATATATTTAAGAGGTAATTTTTAATTTTTTACGGCAATTTTCTGACATAACTATAGCGATTTATAAGTCGAAAAATAACAAATAATGTTATCATAATAACCTATTGTTAATAAAGATAGAATATAGCTATTCATGTAAAAATCAAAAATAATACTATTGTTAAAGATGATAAATGGTAGACTAGAATTTTTTAAATAGTTAATTAAATTCACGGTACAAAAATAATATTAAAATACAGACGAATTAGTCGATCTGGTAGGTAGGCTAAAAATGAGTTAATTCATACTTATATTTAAATACTCTACATTTTAAATAATTAATTAATTACTGACCTAATTAACTTTGTTTATGTTAAGTTAATTTTGTTCTTTATTACTTTTTATATTAATAAATAATTAAATATCTATCCTAATAACGCAATAAGAGTTAATTACAGATAATGATTTGTAGGTAATTGCCTAAAATAATTAGTTAAATAATATATTTCATTTTCAGTATATTTTTGCCTAATACAATTTTTAACCTAAGTTAAATGGTTCTTTTTTTTTACATATTTTGAACAAATAAAATATAACTAGTTATTAATTTACGTATACACTTTTAAACTAGATAATATTGTATATGTTTATTGTTTGCAGTATACATAGAAGTAACTATAGTTTAGTATGTTGAAATGTGAAAATTAACTAATTAACTTTACCTTATTAATTAGTTGATTCATATTCTTGATATTCCCTACAATAAAGTTAACGTTGTCAGTAGACATTTTTAGTCTACATTACTGGATTTTCATAAATTTTTTTAATAAATGTAATAAATTAGTAAATACATTTTTTTTTCAATTATAGATTCTGAAAGTAATGATTTATTTTATAATGATGTGTTTTTTTTTATGTTTATGTATTTGTTTGGGTAGAAGTTATGTGTGTTTTGGGGTAAATATATTTTTTGATAGCAAATTGGTTCAAGTTGGTACTTTGAAGAGGACATATTTCGATTTTTTTTAAAGCTTAAAGATAAACTGGCTTTTTTAAGGTCTTTTTTACCGGAAATATTTTATAAATGTAGCCTGTAAGAGAAATAAAAATTACAGCTGTTACAGCGTTTATCTATTTTTTTTTTAAACTATATTACTTCGAAACTACACTTTTATACAAATACATAATTTATCAATGCTATAAAGTGACGTATATGGGGTCAAAATTCAATAAATCTACCAGTAGTATCATAGATGACGAGCGAGGCACTTCCAACTATATACGTTATTTTTTACAATAACATTTGTATATAATGTATTCAGCTTCTCTTAGAATGGTTGTATTGAAAATAATTATTTATTATTGCTTATATACATTCAAATTTAATATATTCACTACCAGTTAGGAATCTGACGAACAAAGTACATACTTCTAATTACCCTCTATATTATACAGACCACTTTTATTCGTAAACTATAAATAAATTGGTTTAAATATACCTTACTGCAGTTTCGTTTATTATTATAATTTTTTTTATTTAATTAAATTTTTATATTACTTAGGCCTTATCCTTTGCTATAGAAAGCGAATAAAATAGATTCTTATGGAAGGGGAAAATACTGAACTAAATGAAACACAATGAACAATCCTATAGCTATATGGTGTATCTTATAGAAGGTGACTATTTTAATTGTATTTTTAAAATCAAAAATTAGTTTTATTTTCGAATCCCTATACCTAATAAATTACAATATTGTCCATTATTTTGTAATGTGAAATAATTCAATGTAAAATAGTTGTTTAATAACGTGACATCGAGATCTTCTTTCCATACAGAGAAATGTGCAAAAGACAAATATTTTGAGTATAATATAGAACTATTGTTATATTTTTTTAAGCTATAGCTTGTGCATGTTTAATCAATAATTGATTACAATTACGTATTATAATCGTATTCAATAAAAACGGGTCAGCATAGAAATATTATAAGCGTTACCGTAAGACAATTCAAACGTTGCCATATATATATATATATATATATGCACACGTCTATCATATTCAAATTTCCACGTGGTGTATACATAATATTATAATCTAACAAACAAGGTTGTAATAATATTTAAACGTATCAATTTATATGTTGTATACTAGACGTATATATATATATATACCTATATATTTTTTTTATTTAATTTTTAAAAAAAAATCAATATTTTTACATCCTCTTATTTGCCATTAACCGTGACAAGCATATAGCTACAAAACTATTGTACGTATTTGGTAATTATGGCTGGGTTGCACCAGAGACAAATATCGTTGGCTACCCGGAAGTTTGAACTGAAAATCTCGCGTGTGCCAAAACACGCATTTCGACTATACTCGACTACAGGCGATTTTTTTTTATCTTATTAATTGATTAAAGTAACCAAATATTTCCATTAGTACCGATGTACTAAACTCATTTTCAGAAGTAATCATTGATAAATATGGAAACATGTGTATTACTCAATAATTTAATAATAATATATTATATTATTATCACAAATTACGGTGATACGAATACAAATATAAATGTACATATTTTTCTGCCCGTGAACATTTTCATGCATATAAATAATAATATGAATTAAACTGGAACGAAAATTTTAAATATTTTTTAGAAATCTAAGAAAACCGTGTTGAATGGTTTGGTTAATTGTAATTCAATTCGTACTTCTGGATTCATTTGATGTGGCGGAGTATACAATATTTTATATTATTATTTCAGATTTCTATAGTCTAATTCTAGATTTGGAAAAATAAAGTAGTGATAACAACACTTCGATCTTGGGATAAAATAACGGTATTGGATATATTAAATTTGAAAATAATGATAAATCATAGCATTCAATAAAACAATTTTGGATGGAGCTCGGTATAATATACACCACTAGAATAATTATTATTTAAAAACAATTATTTTTACATTTTTATGAAGTAATTTTATTAATTTTTTTATTACGGTCGTCGCAGTGATTGGTGTAGGTTATCATAATCATTATCGTGATAACAGTTATTATTATAAAACATTCAGTTAGTAGAGGGTAATTAAAACTTAAATGGATTTCATTGAATTTAAATGGGTCATTTACTTTTGGATAAATTTGATTTTGAACACATTTAAAAAAAATATATAACTTGAAAAATATTTTTCTCGTTGAGTCTCAGTAGGGATAGTAAATATATTGAATTTGAATACAATAATAAATCAATGCATTCAATAAAAAAATTATTTTCATCGAAATTTTGTAAAATAATTTTTAATATTTTTTTCTATTATTATTACTGTACAATAAAATAAAATGGTCATTGATTTTCAAAAATAGCCAATTTTTTTTAAAAAAAAGTGGTTGTCATCATTATTTAATTTCTTATTTTGTTATTTTCCTTGAATTTATATAAAACTGTATACTGCATCAACTATGTAACATTAAAAAAGTAGGTATTTTTGCTATTTTTCCTCGCTCTACTCAAAATCTAAAATAGAATATTCGCCTATAGCATTGAAGTAAAATTTGTACAGCATGATGACGGTATACATTTTAAATAAATACGATATTTTGTACAAATATATTATAGACACACACACAATAATTTTTTTTCGAAAATGCTTTTATAGAATAGCACCAAATCAGAAACTATTGCCCCATTCCTGGACCATGCTAGATAGAGCCGATAGAGGCGATATCGGCTTCTTTGGGATCCACTGATATACAGATTCTAGATCGAATTCACAATAAAAAGAAGACACCAACTTCAAAACTTCTACTTAGTCAACTCCATCTATACTCGAAAAGTTGTTTCGAAAAACAATGTAAATAACAGAAGTACAACAGCCATCGATAAGTACTGAAAAATTAGAGCAAGCATACACTTTAATTATATATCATTCTAAATAATATGTATAATGTCCTCATCAATATTATGTAGGCATCAAAAGTTATTCCATGTTACGAAAATGTACGAAATCACAGAAAATATATTTTTTGTATATATTATAAAGAATAAAAGTCGTCGGGGAAAAATTGTCTAAAAATAAGTAATATTTTTATATAAGAGCAACTGTTTTAAACTGTTATTACCGCGGAGTTTTAAATATCAACCTGTGACTAATGTACAATAACAATAATATAAATGCATTAATTTTCCTGGTATAATGTGGAAGGGATAAAAAAAAAAAATCAAACAAAAACCAAACATAAAGCGGAAAAACTAATAGATTCTTTGTTTCGTTAAAAATAAATAATAATAATTTACATAACATAATAGTGTCAGAAAATCGTTTTTAAAAATACGCAACGCGCAAATATAGTGTTTTAAAAATTATATTTTATAGGTACCAGTTTTTGATCATATTAACTATCGATAATATACGATCATTTGTAGGTATGTCCAGGACAAATATTTCTAGTAAATAGTTGATAATTCTTCTTTTGATTGATGATTGTATCAATAATACCTATAGTTGTTTTGAACATCACATTAAATATTATCGATAATTGTAATTTAGGTACTTTGTTAAACGATAATAGATCGTTCATCATAACTCGTTGAAATTACATTCATTAATATTAATAGATTTTTTTTCGAGAGTGAGAACAAGTTCCCAATGCTTAAGTATACATTTTATGTGTAAAACTATGACTCGTATACAATTTAATGGCTTCGAATATTAAATGTAATTATCTAAATATATGAGTAATGATTTACGATTAATATTATATTTTCAAAAATTCAAATAAACAAAATATTAAAATTGTATACTAGAAATATATATATATTTTTTTTTTTATGTAAAAATCATTATTTTTCCACTAGATTTTAAAAGGAAAATTCAAGGAGTACAATATTAAGTATTTTATATATAATTATTACGGTTAATGTTATTGGCCACAAAGCTCTCTCACTGAAGGTATGCATAGACTTGAAAAAAATGTATTTTAAATTCGAATAGTTGTCTAATTTTATTTAAAAATCCTATTTGAAGTGTAATTTTAACTTTTGTGTGTCCTATTTTTGTAATTTTGTAATTATAATTTGAAATTATATTAATAATTTAATATTTTATGTTTCATAAAAATCATTATTTCTTAAATTAAATATAAAATATGCATCCTATTATTAATTTTAGTAGTAAGGAATTTTTCTATATCAAGATTTATATAATACCTATATATACAATTAATCCAAAACTAATTAACGATGCTGTAGATATAAACTGAAAAGCAGTTTTTGTTTATTTTTTAAATAATTAATATTGTGATTAACATTGGTATCAATAATAAATAATGAAACTGACATCGGAAAATGTATAGGTAAACAAATATTTTTAATACCTATTTAAATAGTATTAATTCGATAAATTTTCATATTTTTTAAAATGTCTAGATAATTATCTGAATAGAACCTTTTAAAAATTTGACATCCATAAAGATTTTAGGCAATCGAGAACATTTTTTAAATATCGATAACGTTTTTATGTTTACGATATTTTTGTTTACAATGTTAAATTTATAATGGTATCTACAGCAATCTGAAATGCCCAAAAACCGATATCTATATTGCATTATAACAATAAAAATCACGAATATTACGTATAACAGAAATAATATAGATACCTAGTAAATATAATACCAATTTTTATGACAAAACACCATCGTAATAAGATAGAATGACATAATGTTTTATAATATTATTGTCTGCAGTTATCACTTTCCAGACGTTGACAGATTGTAAAATATTACAGGATTATAACTTGTATTACTTATTTGATTCGTTAACACGCAAACTAACAATATATATCAATAAGATGATATAATTTTTGTTTATGTCTGGATATTTATTCATTTTTGTTTCAAGAAGATTAATGTGTCTCGCCAAATAATTTCTGAATATAATATTGAATCGAAATCCGTGACCTTATCGTTTAGATATTCTTCAAATATTTAGGATATAAATATATAGGAAATTATTATTAAAAATAGCAAGTACCTACCTACATTATACCAATGATAAAGATAACTGTTACACCAATATTCTGTTATTAGCCGTGGAGTTGATATTTTTGTATTTGAATTTGTCGATTAAAATGTCCTCTCTCCATACACGCACATATCCAATTCATAATTTTATACATAACGATTTGTCGTGTAATATGGTTGTACGTCATGTTGTTATTAAACACGTGTGATGTAACAATGTAATATATAGATAGCTATTATTGTTAGGTTTTTTTTTTTTCTTTAACACCGGTATCTTTGACATTTTTCGTATTGTTACATCGCCCGTTCGCATTATGTTTGAAATTTCTATCGAGACTAATAGCGTTTAATACTTCGTGTATCTTCGCACATTAGCTGTAGTACCTCTACTGAACTATAAATCGTCTCGTCACCGACCGGCAAAAGCAACAAACGCCGAAATTTATTTTGATATAACAACAAGAGACGGTTGTTGTATTCAAACAATATCAATTTTTAGAATCTACAACAATTGTGCGCAATATAGTCGGGCACAACCAATTTGGCTACTTTTACATATTCAATTCGATAAAAATTCGAATTCTTACGTTTCAACTTTCAACGAAACATAATTCACTAGGAAATTAGTCGTAGACATTTCACTATAAGCTCATCGATCGATTTAGTTTTCTTTATGACGAGGAATCCAAAAACATATTTCAATTCAATGAAAGACTATTTTGTCATGGGTTCCTGATGTATGTATATGCCTTGAGTTCTCCAAAAATTAAATATGAAAACATGAAAACATCGAAGTAAACATAACGCCGAATTCAAATGTTTTTTCAAAATTCTAATCCTACATTGTTAGGTCGACCGATCCGTTTGAAGATATAGGATATAGCTATTATAATTATGTTACCTAAATATTATGCATGATTGATAGCCAAAAGAAATACAGGTATATGCTAACCCTTCATTAAGGCTAAAGATTTTCAGTAATAGCTCCGGAATTGTACAGGAGAATGGAGAGCTAGTAAAAAAATCCGCCATAATTTGGTATTAAATTTAGTTACGTTATTGAATATACCGTAAAATTTATATTCAACATTTGTGCCATTAAAATATGCTTATTGTAATGCTGGTATATTTATTTGATATGCTCGAAGTAAAACAAGTTGTATGATAGACAAAACAAAATTTCGTCAGATATTTTTTAGTAATATCGATTAAATAAATACGACCAATATTTATCAAAACCAAAAATTATTATAGTATTATCGCAAAAATCGATAACAATATGTATTTATGGTCGACGAGTTTTGTAAAATATTGGAAAAAAGTAAATACCCGATTTGTATAAAATCTATCATGAGTAATTTTGTTTCAAAAACGAATTTAGCGCTCCAAGCGAGTGCTTTAACTTTTCCATTCCTGTATCGTTCAAATTCGTTTCGTTAATAAGTAAACATGGACATTACTGTTCACATTATGTTGAAAAAAATTTATTAATCTAGGTTCACATAATATTATTAGTTATTACACTCGTAAGAAATTCTACACAAAGGGAAATACCATTGTAATACAACAGAACCGTATGGGGTCGGCAGTACGTAATGTCAGAATCATCGCATTTGATCGCAATATTAGTGTTATTCAATATTCAGATAGTATTTCTTTATCATTGTTATTGTTTCATGCCACGTTTATCTATTATACGACACTAATCGTAGTTTTTATTTTACTTTAAAAAAATTGTCTACAAGAGAAAAGTGATGACCAACTCGCACAATTTCTAGTGACGAATATATTATAATACAGACGGAATAACATTTATATTGTAATTATTTAATTAAATTTATTGACGCTATCAAAAATCAAAACACAAATAATACCATAATTAATTTGTAGTAATGTACAATAATAATAATAATAATAATAATGTGTTTGACAGGTTGAATATTTTCGAACAGGTTTTCGGCCGATCGTGACATTTCGGTTTGTTATTATTATGGAATCGAACAAACCGAGAACGAAAATTTCGAAATGTATTAAAATTTCCCCGAAAAAGAGTTAGTACACGAATTTTGGGGATAAAACTATCCGTTTTTGATTATAATCAGCTGGTGCATGCATTTGTATGTAATCCTAAATATTTATATATATATATATATTTAAAATAATTAGAACTTTGCAAACGGAACTAACGTAAAACCGTTAGGTTTGTTTTTGAGGATATTCATATACTTTGAGTATGCAAAGCGGTTATTTTTTTTTTTCGTCTCCGTTTCGATTTCAATTTCGACGATTCGGAAAGTGCACGAGAAACTACAACCATAATAATAATCAGGGGCGTCATTTGGGGGGGGGGGTAGAGTGTGCAATGGCACCACCACTAATTTAAAAGTGGCCTACCAATGCTCTAATGCGCTGACATAGAATATATATAATTGCACCGACCAAATTTTCGTAATAGAAAAAAAAGTTTGACTTTTTTTTTTTTGTTGCTTATTTACGTTTAACGTAGCATTAGAATGTGAAGAAAAATGCCCCGGTGAAATGTTAAATGTGAAATTGGCCTGCCGCCTAAAAGCCCGCACATCCTACAGAAAAAAAGTAAAAAAAACCGAAATGACGCCCCTGATAATAATAATACAACAATATATTACGCGCTCACCCGCAGTGGTGTTGACGGCGTAGGTCAGGTCGTGGAACTCGATGTCGACGGCCGGCCGTTTCGCCATGTGGGTCAGAGTCTTCATCTCGACCCGGGTCGGGATCCTGGTGATCGGCCGGTCCTTGGACACGCTGAACATCCGTGTCCTGGCCGTGTCGGCCAATAGCGCGTCTTCGTCGCCGTCGTCCTCTCCGCCGTCGGACGCCCTGAACGACACGGCGCTCTGCGGCTTCTTCATCATCGCGGCGGTCGCGTCGTCGCCGTCGGCCGACATGTCGGGCGGCCGAAATTTTTCACCGGTGCGGACTCTCGTGAAATCTTATGACGGGAAACGGAATGTGCTGCGGACGGCGGTTTTGCTCTCGGCCAATACGATATACTCCGTACCTACGCACATGGATCGCCGGCTGGTCGTGTTGTTGTTATTAATTATTGTTATTGTTGTTGTTGTGATTATTACATGTTATTGTTATACGGTCGTAAACACGGTATTTGGACGGGTCTGCTGGAGCGATGGTCGTTCGCGAATGAACTAGTTTGTCGACGTCGTCGTCCGCGCGCGTGCGATTTCTGTAGCCGAGACGCGCGCCCCACCGCAACAGTGCACTGCAGCAATGTGTAATGTGTGTGTGTGTGTGTGTGTGTGTGTGTGTATTGCACAGTCACGGGCAGTCGTACGTACTAATCGTGGATTTTTTTTTTCCGTTTTTTTTTTCTGATACCGTATAGTCTTGAAAATACAACAAAAACAAAGGCGGGAAGATATGGGAAGAAATCGAAAAATTTGTAAAAAAAATGTAATAATATTACGCGCGCGTAATATTATTATAAATATACAGCGGAGAAAGTGACAAAAATACGTTTCATCTCGAGATGATGGGGGGGAAAAAAATTTAAGAAAACGATTATTATACTAAACTTAATCATTAATATCGATGATGTACGTTATTTGACACACATATTATAATATTTATTGCGGACTGTGTGAGTTTTAAACGGAAGCGAATACGTAGCACGTCGGCTATGTATATATTACCTACTTATTATTATATACAATTATGCGTAATGTGACGGATATCGGCGTGAACGACGCGAATCGTATGCACGTTCACGTAAAAATTGAATTCGTTCACGTTCCACGTTCAGTACATAACAAAATATGAACGTCGTTCACGTTCACGTTCAAATGTATTTAAAAGGAACACGTTTACGCTCGCGTTCTTTACAGAAAAAAAAAATAAAAATCGAACGCGTTCGTCTGGTCGTTCGTTTCAATCAATCGATTATTATTAACAAAATGTAAATTTTTCTTGTATTCATACATACATACTATAAAAAATCACCGATTCATAGAAACTATATCGTTTTCATTTTATAGCAAACCCAAGCTAGGGAATCGGACTTTTAAGTAGGTATTCTTTTTAAATCTGCAATAAGGTTTATAGCGCAATTTTAATATATTTTGATTTAATTTGAACGGACCGAAAGCCGTTCAATTTCCTTCAAAATATGAACGTCGTTCACGTTCACGTTCTATTTGACAGAAACGAGTGACGTTCGCGTGTCGTTCACGAAATATGAACGTGAACGCGTCAGTTTTTCCAATCACTGAAATCATGTTTTATAGATGCAAACATATTAATACAGAATATACGAGATTTGAGCGGCTCATGTCCCGTGATTAGTCCCGTCTAAACCAGGATCATAGAACGTTAATTATACTGAAACCGAGATATGAATAATAGAAGGTTATAAATAATTGTAAAATATTTTTCGGAACTCTAAAAATGTTGAAAATAAAATTCAAGAAAACACATTTTTTGAAAATTTATTTTTGGAAAACTATAAAATAATAACTTGGAAAAATTATTTATCTGAAAATAATGGAAAACAAAATAATGTATCAGTAATTAAGTAATCTGAAATGTTGGACCATCATCTTGATTATAAATGTTCAAGTTTTTAACATTCCTGTTTACTGCAGCTGTCAAAGTTTTCAGCGTTCCTAAATTTTAGCATTTCCATATTTAAATTCCTGTATAGTTATTATTTTCCTACCTACTTTTTATGTTCTTTGGGATCAGCATTCCATTTTCTGTGAAATTATTTCAATTTCAATTGTATTTCCATTAAATTATGTTTCAAAAAAAAATTTTTCCATTAATTTTTTTTTCTAAAATTCTATTTTCAAAGACAATAGTTTCTAACAAATTATATACATCCAAAATAATAATTTCCATTGTGTTGAGGGGAAAAATTTCTTCCTCCCTAATAGACCTGAAGCAGTTGTTTGGAGGTCATAGGTATATAAATATAATATAGGTATTCATATAAAATTAATTAAAATAATTTTATTAAGAATGTCAAATAATTTATAAAGAAAAAAAAAATTAAACAAAACACATGTTAATAAATTACCGATAATTAAACAGATAAATTTGCATATTAAATATTCCGAAGACATATACATATTTATATAAAATTAAGAAGGTATCAACTTAATATTTTACGAACTATAAAATAATATGAAGGCCAATAGGTAGTTTACCTACATCACTACTGTTATATCTATATACCTACGTTTATACGTTTCAACAGTGTCTATATAGACGTTTGTATGGGGCCATAAAGAGAGGTAAAGGGAGATATATTTTTCTTCCCTTGGAAATATGCTAAGAATTTTGATAAAACGAAATAATATTTTAATCGCTTAAAATTATTAAAATCGTATTATTGTTTTATTATAAATAATAATAAAAGATACATTAACAATTATTTTGGTTTGTTTCCCATCATTATATTATAATATATATATATATTGTAGAGCAATTTGTTTGAGAATAAAGTAGACTGCAGTCCGCAAGTATTTCCATCGTACGATTAAAATAATATCATTCAATAGTCAAACATTATTATAGGTTTCCATATTAGACAAAAGGAAAAAAATATAAACAAATAAATCTGGTTCATTAACAATTTTCGATAATACGTTTTCCGTTTTTCTTTAATATTGCGGTTTACCTAAAAGTTTCAACATTTAACATACGAGTAAAATGGTTTTTGTACCTTAACTCTAGTTTTATCTATCCATCATTTTGAATGTCACTAAAATAAATAATAAGATAAATATTATATAATACACGAGTCATATATTATAATATCTGTAATATGTAATTAACGTATTATGTATTTACTAGCTTGAGCGCATCACCTACTGGGTGCAACTACTTTTAAGTAAGATTACTTGTAAGTTAAACCCCTTTTGAGTATATAAAAGCTTGAATTTGTAACTTCCGTTTGAGTGTGAAACCTTGTAAGTGTAAATTTTTTCGAATAAAACACCTCATAAGTAGAATTGATTTGAAGTGCCATCCTTATATCTCAGTTTATGTATATTTTATTGGAATTCGTAATAATCGGTGACCAAAAATTTTGGGAAATAATATTGTTAATTAATTAATTTTATAAAATATTCGGCCCGCGTCGAAAACTGGCATTTGCTTTCTAAAAAATATTCATCCACCCCTAATGGGTTATCAATGAATAGGTTGATAAAGTAAGTAATCCAAAAATTAATCGAACTTACTTTTCTCGGATTTTTATTAGAATTCTAACCTCGCTTTACTCGGTTGAGTTCTCAACTGAGTGTAATGGGTTTTACACAACGTCAAAACTACACATCAAAATAAATTCAATCATTTAAAAAAAATATCTTGGTTAGACTGACGATTTGAAATACATTCACCGTTAACTCGTATATTATAGGCAGTGCCGGCCTTAGGCAGGGGCCAGCGGGGCCCCTGCCCCGGGCCTCGCGCTTTTGTAAGACATTTTGGGCCTCGCGTTAATGAAATTATACATTATTTTATGCTATAATATTTCGGCGAAATTAAACAAAAAAAAAAAATACGATATAAATGTAGTGGACAGATTACATTTGAAGGAAACAGAGGAACAATTGTCGTTATGTTTTATTATTATTAGTTATACCATTGAATATTGATTATATACTTGTATATACTTG
>JAIPRL010003599.1:0-45493 GCA_025469235.1 Pemphigus obesinymphae
TCTGCAAAATTATCAATTTTGAGGTATTTAAGCCCAAATAGTTGGTAAAATGAGATTTTAAGACCTGGGCAAAAATTGTGATTTTCAATGATGAATAACACGACTAAAAAATAAAATAAAAATAACAACCTCGATCGATCCCTAGAAAAAAAAATGATAAGAGTTATGTATACTACACCGAAGCTACGCTCAGAATCGTTTTATTGAATGCAATGATTTATCATTGCTTTCAAATTCAATTCATCCACCAAAAGTACCCTGCCCAGTAGCGAAGTGCATCCACCAATACTGACACCCGACGAGCGAAGTGCTTCCACAACCTACTGACCGGCTTTTTTTTTTATGATTTGTCTAGTCGTTATTATAGTCAGTAATTAAAAAATAGATAACTTGTATCATGGGTAAATTTTTAAAACTAAAATGCATTTATATTTACAAAATTACATTTTAAATAGAAATATTATTGATTTTTAATTACATAATAATATAATCAATGGTAATTTATACATAAAATTAGTATAATTATACATTTTAAAATAATTTTTCGACATTTTTTAGTAATACAATTATTAGAGTCAATATTCATTAATTATAACAATTATTTTTAAATTAATATTGAAAAAAAATCGATTATTCTCAAACCTCGACAATTTTAAATACCAAGCAGATAATAAATAATTGACCGGGTTAATTTAAACGTACGAAATATTGTAAATGATTTTGCATCTTTTATCATTTCAATACACTAAAAATTCAACAAAATCTATATCAGTATTGATGGAATACCGTCACGCACACTTTATTATTATTTCACCGTAAAATATGTGTATATGGCTTAAAAATAAATAAATAAAACAATATACTGGCAGCTTATAGAAAACGTCAAACGTTTTATGTGGACATCGTAATATGTTCATCTTAAGAGACGGTACGCTATAGAAACTTTTACGAAAAATAGCACCGGAACCCTTTCATTTGAAACCATCATTATAGGATAATAATTATTCGTTAAGTAACGAATGTATGCATTTTGAAATTTGTTATAATGTTAAAATGTACTACTTTGATAACACAAAGAGACTTAAAACAGTAGTAAATACGCATTATATACATTTAAGTAATTAAAGAAGGATTAATTTCGTTTCCTTGTATTATCGTTATATACAGTTGCGTAAGAATGAAATATTAGTTTAATCGTAAATTTTCTCCGTGCAGCTGCAAATAGATACTGTGTTATATAAATATAATGTGTATAAACGTAATCAAATGTGTTTGCAGGAAGATAAAGTCTATGAATGTACGAAACACGTTCTTCGGTGTATAGTCTAATATTATATAGTCGACTATACGTATACGAATTATTGCTTTAGGTCATATCCATATTTATGTATTTATTTCATTAACGTGTACGTACGAGTGTGTTGAGCAATAAAAAAAAGTAAAAAAATTTCTAACCCATCGGTTGGTATAAATTTAAATTGAAGTTGAAACAGTTATGCACAAAACGTTATAACGACAAAACCGAACGGGAAAATTTAATCATAACGATATCGTTTGTACAAATATCGTATACGTATTGATGACTTACATAATAACATAATATATTATGATACGCGTGCTTATAAGATACTGGAGAACGCAGAGGACGCCTGTTAATACACCGTCTTGCGGTGTTTTAATAGTTTAATTATTATTTGGCGATCGAGTTTCTGACAAAGGTTCAAAGACATTGTACGAGTATAGTCTATTCCCGACACACGTATATTACTACCGGTGCCAGTATTCTTCCCGATCGCTACTCGTTTACCTCACAGTTAAAAGCAAGCATAAAATATCGATTTCAGTACATCCCCAAAATACAGAGTATATACGGATTTCAGTACGTCCCCAAAAATACAGAGTATACATACGATCGGTTTTCAATTTTGTGTCCTCTCGTTCGCCCACCCCGTCCATTAGAACGATATAGGTAAGTACGTGTTATTGTATTATAACACGTTATATTAGATCATTCATAAAACGTTTTTCATAAAATAGAGAAATCAATACGTTTCTGGTTCTGGGATTCGGAAATCAATATGCGAATTCAATCACTAGAGGATAGAAAAACAACACATGAAGATAATACTCTTAAACAATGCTGGGCATTAACGAGTTAAAAGTTAAAAGTTAAGTTAATTTTAATTATGTGACGTAACGCGTTACTTTTTTTTTCCAGATTAACTTTTAACTCAATAAGTCATACAATTTTACTGAAATATTAACGTCTAGTTAACATTATACAAAAGCATCTAAATTGAGTTAAATTTCGCACGAAGCACAATTTTTGAATGAGGATTTTACTTTTTGGTACCTATACGCAATTTTAGTAGGTACTTACAATATAGCATGTATACTTAATCGATAAGAATCGATGTACCATTCACGCACACGCCACGATACGTTGACCGTTTCACGAATATTGGGTCTGAGTCCGGTCTTTTTAACTACACGGAGGCCGGTATTTAATATTTATCCAGTATGGAAAATATATTGAAGTGATCGGTACCGCTTATTTTATACTACATTAGTGTGAATCAAACAATAATTTATAGGTATCTTGGCAGTTAGGAGTTATTTTCTGATTTCTTATTTATGCATGGGTTTTAAAATGACGTGCTGTATTTTTATTTTTACATGTACCCACTTTTTCAGGCAGAAGAAGTCCCCAGTAGTTTTTTTGAGCGCAAATAGAATAACCATCCTTTTTTACCTTTTTACGATATATCCACCCTTTTTTCCTATAATTAGGAAATTTTAACTTTTAACTAAGTTAAGTTACTTTTTTTTTTCAAAGTTAACTTTTAACTTTAACAGTTAATAAAAATATACGAGTAACTTTTAACCTAACTTAGCTTCAATTATTTTCAATTGACTTAACCTAACGAGTTAAAAGATGTCGTTAACTTGCCCGGCCTTGCTTTTAAAAGAACGCAACTGTCTTCCATCGTTTTTTTCCGCGTGGAACACGCTCCGGAAGATGAACGTTTCCAGAAAATCGAATTGTTTTACCGCATAATAACTTATATATTAAATTACAGATCATATTTAAATTTTCTGATGAGCGATTTTCTTAAAAGTTATTAACAGTCGAGTTAAAAGACTTAAAAAAAAAACAAAAAATTCCTGGAAAACTTTACATTTTCACTTCTAATAATTCTGTTATAAAAATGAAAATAAAAATAATAAGAAGTTTATAGAAATTGCTCACATAAAAATTTAGATTACTTTATGGTGTTTCAAATTGTGTAGGACTCATCAAACAATAATGCACTCTGCAGTTTCTTGGAAAAGATACACTTGTATCTCCGGAAGCACGATTTACCTCACGTTTCGATATTATTATTTGTAATACGTAAAAATGAAAATGTGCTATAGATACCTATTATAGAACCATTCGATTTTGCACAGAGCTAAAATTCTGTTGGTTTTACGACGAAAATTATTCTTATTTTTCTTGAAAAAACTTATCGGTTAGAGCTTTGGAGTAAAGAACCGTTTTGATGGAACATATTTTCTGGATGGTACTTTCATAGATTGTTTTCAAATTTTACCAGTAAATTTTTTAAGCATAAAAAACAAGTTTGGAATGAGTGCTATGCCGAATTCCCGGTTTCTACAAAGATTTGAAACAATAAAAAATAATTTCTGAAACAATTATAAAACAATTTGTATATATTATAAATGAATACGCGTTTAAAATAATATTGATTTCGGTCACTGCACCAACGAACTGTAAATACAGACAGACGTATAGTATACGTTAAAAAAAAAAAATTAATTATAATTTATATCCTCTACCTTCCTATTAACAAATTTCTTAACTATGTACTATAGTACAACTGTGGACATACCAATGGACCAACAGACGGACGAACACAGTGGGGATAATATGAGATAAGAATATAATAAGAAACTTTAAATGCTTTTTAAAACGACAATTCTTATAAATTGAAAAATAACAAATATTGTTTCCATGGTTACTAAAATAATATATATATTAAGTATGGCGATGTCATAATATTTTCTCATTTTTTTTTTCTCCTTGACAGTTATAGTTACGTACATCACAACGAGCTCCGCTCAAAATCGTTTTATAGAATGGAATGATTTATCATTGCTTTCAAATTTATTATATTCACTACGAGTATCCTACACGACCGAGCGAAGTACTTTAGCCCACTATTTTCTGTCTTTTATAAAATTATTTCTGAAATCTATTTAAATATTTTTCAATTGTGGAATTTTCATTTTTTTTTTCTTTTTTTCAAATTTCCTATACAGAAGTTCTTAAAAAATGAAGGTTTGACGTTTTTATAATGATTTTATAATACAACGTTATAATCCATTGTACTTTAAAGTGTATTTTCTTTTGATATAGGTGGCTATAGTAGTATTGAAGTACAATTTATTAATTTGGCCAAATATTTTATTCAATAACAGTATCTATATATTAATATTTATTGTAGTAGTATTTTTCATTAAAAAACAAAATAATAATAAATGATTATATTAGGTACCTATGAAAACGTCTATCACATCCAATAACAATTTTACCCTAGAAAAAAAACATGAATATTTGATTATGACTAAATTTGAAATACAAATACATGGTTATAGTTTAGAATCACATTAATATTTAAATATATTTCCTGCATAATTTAAACTATTTAAAGGCAAATGTTTGATGTAAAATATTTTGTGAAATCATGTAATACATTTTGCGCACTTGGAAAAAAAGCAAAATAAAATTGAAAAATTGTACTAATAACATAATAATATTGTTTAAAATATAAATGGATCATTATATGATACAAATGGCGGAACCAAGGACGGATATAGGAACCATATAGTCATCCAGACCTATACAGATAAAACTATGCAAATAAATGGTACCTATTTAAATTATAAAATAAAAACCCTCTTTTTTTTGTAGTTTCATGCATTCCACTTTAAAAATGACCTGTAGCTGCCAGTTTGGATTGATATGACATGTTATATAAAAATGATAAGTATTAAATTGTTGTTTTTTAATTAAAAATATAATTAAATTGTACGAGATAGCATCTTTTAATACCTATGAATCATTAATATGATTATAATTAAAATCTTAAGTGACTATATACTATAATATGTATGACTACCAAATTCACAAACGATATTAATACTCAATGGCATAATATCCACTACGGGCTATCCGGTCAACCGCATGATATAGTTACAGTGTGTGGATAAAATATTATTTTGGTAAAATCAAAAATTTTAATATTTTATTGGATTCTGACTATTAAATCGATTTTATTCCAGTCCTATGTTTATATAAAATGTTTATAAAATATATTGTAAACAAATATTTTAGAAAAAAGCAATTGTATTAACTTTTTTCTTTTACCTATGTAATTTAGTTTCTATAAGTACAAATAAAAAGTGGTAAATATTTTCTAAGGTTCCATAATTATAATATAATATGCGGTTTATCGTAAATTGGTGTATACGTATTTAACAAATTCAAACATAATATTATATATATATATAGAGGAACTAAATTAATATAAACTGAGAATAGTAAAATTTATTTAAAACTAAACTAAATATAAAAACTTGCTTTGAGTTAGGATTTTTAATGAACACAAATAATTTTTATATTTTTCCAAATGATAATTACACAGCATAATCTCAAGAATAATTAAAAATATGATTTAATGATATAATAATTACCTCTATAGATTAATTATCTTATATATTTCTCACGAACGTTCATTAGGTAGTCGTAATATTATTTTCGTAACTAATTCTAAGTATATACGATTGTTACAATACAAGTAAAAAGTTTGGAATTTAAGTAAATCCAATTTTGTCCAAAATTATTTATTGCAAAACTTACACGATTGTTTGAAATCTCGACGAGGTTAATGTAAAAACAAAAAAAAGTTATAAGTTATAATTTAGTAATTTTTCAAAGAAATAATTAATTTAATATTATATGCGCGTAGTTGTACCTATACATTAAAATTTGTAATTATTATATTATATACATTTTTCTTTGTGTGGGTAGTAGAAAAAACGAAATTATTAAATAACGCATACAAATGTAGAATAATATGTAATTATTATTCTGAATTATCTCGACAATTTTAAAATCCATGGTCAATTTTGGAAGTTAATTAAAAATTAAATACAATTTTGAAAATGTTTATTATAATATTTATGAATTCGAATAAAGCAGAATTATTTTATGCATAATATAATGTTTATATGTATAATTTATAGTTTAACTCGTATGTTCATATTATTATAATGCAAATAGGAACGTAAAAAAAAAAAAATTCAATGTACATTGGTAATAATACTACTAAAGAATACTAAATACTGTTCGTTTCAATATTGTTGTTGGATTACAATAAAGTGGTTCACACACGATCGACAAAACCGAAAGATTTATCAATAAGTATATTGAAAATTGTTTTTATCGAGCATATTATGGCGCATCACGTTCAATAATAATATTGACAATTATATATATATATATATATATATAAATATTCCGATTCTTAAGAACTGTCTATATTATATTGCTTTGGTTGATTTTGCTGTAGATCCGATAAAGTATTTCACGTGTTTATATTTTAAATTATCACCGATTTCTATTATTTACCCATTCGAACCGCCGCGAAAATAGTTTCGTTTGCAGATTTTCATCATTTTACAGGAAAACCAAATGGCCGGAGCAAGAGCTGTAACGATTTGCAAAAACTATTGCATTGTCTAACTTACAAGTCATAATATTGGTTCTTTTAGTGAAAACTTTAGTCGCAATATATTCGAAACAAATTGCAAACTCTACGCTCGGACCGTATAGTAACTATATATACGTTGATATATTACTGAGTTTTTGTAACTATATATATATATATATATGATTACGGGCCGAATTACTTGAGATAGTCGAAAGTAATATATATATATATATCGATGTGCTTATAACGGTCATTTAAAATTTCGTCGATATTTTACCCTAAAAAATTGATCAATATAAATTAATCATGTATATATAGACAGCTTAACATGTACGAATGTTTTATATATTATATATTGCATATTGGCATATTAAAAGTAATAATAATATGTTCCCGTGGAAAACGTACTTACAGTGACGTCATTTCAGGTTTTACTAAGCCTTTACAAATAATAAATATTGAAAAACGTAAATAAGCAGAAAAAAAAAAAAAGTTCTTCGCATTCTTCACGATGTAGGTAACCCTTGCCGGTCCCCCTTAAAATTCCCGATAGGCTTTAAAAATCAATCGGGCCCGCAAAAATTAGTCGGCCCCACATAAATCTCAGGGTGGGGCAAATGCCCCATCCTGCCCCCCCCCCAAATGACGGCAATGACGCCACTGCAGCGTACTTAATAAAACATCTCAATGTAATTTTATGGAGAAATTTTCGTTTTAAGCGCAACATTGGAAAATTACACAATTTTATTATTACGACGTAATTTAAGTGTTTAAAAAGAGTTTTAATTGGTTATTCTATTCAAATATTTATAAAATTTGTAGTGCCATCCGTTAAAATGAATAATTAGCAATATTGCGTGTATATATATATATATATATATAGGTAAGTACAATACGTACCGAGAACGTCTTATGATATACAACTTCGTAAGAACAAATGTTTTAGTTGAAATTATACAGCTTCCCGTATACACTACAAAAACTATCTTAACGAACAAAACGCTAATATGACTTTAGTGGCCTTATTCGTCGTAATGGGACGTTGTACATTTACGAGAAGTAAAAGCTCTTAACTTACACAATGAAATACTTGAACATAAATCACAATGCAAAAATTAAACATAGCATACATGCATATCTTTTAAAACGCAACCGAAAAGACGTAACGAAAGTAATATAAAGTGTATATTTATTAATGTCCACCATCCACGTTAAAATGTATCGGGTGTTGTTTGTAAGTTTTACAACGATATTAATCAATTATTATATTTAAAACGGAATTTTTTTTTTTTTGGGGGGGGGGAGATATTTTCGATATGTTAATCTTCTTAAATTGTATGATTTTTGACGATGAAATGACGACACACATAAATTATAAATCTTACCATATCATTTTAGTGCAAATTCGTTACACAAGGATAACCTGCAGGGAAGTATTTAGAACAGAATAAGAGGAGGTCGATCACTCCAGGCACTATATTTTTGAGACGGGAGGTTTTAAAAAAAGTTGATTCAGGTCGTGATATATTCAACCAAATAACTAAAACGAGTCGAATAGTAAAAAAAAAAAAAACCCCGATTATCAATATTGATTTATTATTTTGGGCTTTCAAAAATTTTAGCACTGGAGTGCAAAATTATAAATACGTAGGTATATGAGGATAAAATATGATAAAACACGGATAGGTACTTTGTAGAATTGAGTTTAATCTCCACTACTATAACACATTTTGAGAAAATATTTTGTGATTACCACATATTTTGAAACATCCAAATATAATTTAGCGATAGTATTTTACGAAACAGGATATATAAACTATAATTAAAATCTCCAAATTGAATCAAAAAATACAAATTGTTGTAAATTGTAGATAAATAAAATATAAATGTATAATTTATAAGTTGTACATTATTTATTAATTAAGTGTATTCTATACGTGATGTCCTAATCCAGAAGGCAGAAGGATATAAACAATTGTAATGGGAGTTAAAAATAACTATTATAATAAATACAATTATTGTATGCATTATAAGTTATAATTTATTTATAAATGTAAGATTTGATCTATATTGTCAATACTTATATAAATTTAAATTCTTCAAAATCAAATTTAGGAAATAATACTTTTATTTCATCCATAAAGTTTTATTTTGATAAGCCATGTATCTTGGCTTCCTCGAACATATATATTTCCTTTTTTCTCGACACAATGTTACTCGATTTAATAAGAGTTTTACTACATTTTTTTTTTCAAATTGAGTTATGATGAAAAATCATCAGTATATAATTCTAAACCTTAACACTTTCATTTATGTTAATTGTCACATATTTAAAAATATATTTACATTCTACTTAAATTTAAAATTAGTTATTTTGTTATATCATATAACTAATATAATTTTATATTTTTTTATTATTATTTTCTGCACTGGAAACTAAAATAGAATTAAAAGATAAATACGTAAATGTGATTGAAATGATTAATAATTAATATATTTCTGATATACGTAGTTATTAATACTTTTATAGGAATGCAGACTTTGTCCATTTAATATAAAAATTTTCCAGATATAGCTTGTGAAATTTAATCATTAACCCTTCAGTACATGGGCAAAATAGTGTAATATAGTTTGAAATTTCAAAGTAAAGATAAATCACTGCATTCGGAAAACGATTAATTTCTACAAAATTCGGTACAATATTTTTTAACTTAAAACCAACATGTTTTCGGTGGTTTTTTTATATATTTAAGAACATAACTGAAGTAATCGAAAAATATCCTAAATATATTAACTATCAACTAGCACCCGAAAACTCTTACTCGATTTATATCCAATAAGTATGTATAGAAATAAAAATAAAACGGTAAAATTAGTAGATGGAAGCAATTCACTCATCGGTTTCAGTTCCCTACTGAATGGCATTGAATATCAAATAGGATTGACAAAGCTTCGGTGTTATACCTATTTTAAAAAAGTAAGTTTAACATTACACCATACGATATGAATTTTTATCAAACTATGAATGCATATGATTGAGTGTGACCTTATTAATTATTAAATAAATAATATTTATTTAAAATAGTTAGACGTAATATACACAACATTAATTGTTAGTTAAATATTTCTGTTACATAACCTATTAAAAATATTAATGAATACAAATCGTTATTGATAATATTTAGATCGGACCCCTGGATGTACTTGAAAACATCTTTAACTAGTTTCCATAAGTAAATTAGTGGGTTTATTGGCCAATTTAGGGAACATTTAAAATTTCACACATTAAAATTGGTTTATGTATTAAAGAATTACCTACCAATATTCCGAATTTTGTGATCCAATATCCTTAAGAACTTCCAAATAAAAATTTCCATAAATAGCCCAAAATTGTAAACAAAACAAATTTTTAAGATTTTATCACTAATAGTACATTACTAAATTGCATGTTTGAAGTAAAATGTCGATATTTGATAATGATTACTTTCGGAATTGCGAAGAAATACCAAAAATTTTTTTCGGTGGAATATAATGTTTTTACCGTTTATACACGTAATTTAGTAATTTAGTAACTTAAATATAAAAAAATGAATACATAATGTAACAATTGGATCAAGTTTTTTAGTTGAAAAATTAATCACAGAAAATTTGTATTAAAAAAATATCATTATAAAACTAGTTCTCTCGTTCCACTCAGAATCTAAAATCTAATTATATTTTCTTTATAAATCAGCAAAAGGAAAATCAAAAGTTTTTGAAAATTTCATCTCGTCTAAATAGTTCTAAAGTAAATATTTTGTGTAAATATTAAAAGTCTCATTTTATCGTTATTAAAAAATAAATTCTGTTATTTTAGGTCTTAAGTGAAGTGAAGATGCTATAGTTGTTTTACAAACAATTAAAAAATTTTTTTTTTTACAAATAAACAACTTTTCGAGTAGAAGACTATCCAATTGTTACACCTACATCAATTTTCTAGTGGCAAATTCGATTAGGATAGAACTTCGAATTGAAATTTTTGGATATTTATGATACACTGCAAAGAAAAACTACTGAAAAAAATATTTGTCTAAAACTCATACTCGACTATTTCTACACAATATATTATTTCCAGATAAACCTGTTTATAACACAAGCGCTCAAAACCAGATAAATAATATACAAATTACTTTCCGTTATGTCACGAAATAATACTATAGTATATTACAATATTCATTTTGATACGTTTATGTTTATAATATAATTTTATAATCATATATCTAAATGTACTTAAGCATTTCAAATATAAATTATTTTTTATGTAATAGTATAATATTTTAAATACAATTCTAATTAGATAATATATATTTAAATTTATTTCATTCTTCTATGAAATATTTTGATACTTAAATGACTATAGAGAACTAGATATATGTTAAACATTTTTGATTTTTAATTTTTATTTCTATGATAATATAATGTAATATATTTTATTTGTATATATTTTTTTTAAAAATAATTTTAAGGGATATTTAACATAATATCAATATATAAATATATATTTTATAAAACTGTAATAAGTAATAATAGAAATAATAATAATAATACTTTTGAGATTATTTATAGTATATTTTATATATATTTAATACTTGTATCTTGTATTCTGTATCAAAATACCCAAAACTAATATATCATATGTAACAATTAAGATAATTTTTTTATTTAGTATCTTGGCCCATCCTGACATTAATATAAATTTTTCAGATTGAAAATAAATGGGTTATTACACTTGATATATAGGGATAGAATAGATAATCGTTAAATGTTCGCAAATTAAATTTTACAATATTTAGAAGACGCTTAAATAAATGAAAACCAAATAATCAACGTTTAATGGATTTCACGTTATACGATGACGACGAATTGAAATATTCATTTGTAAAAAGAATTGTATATTTATTAAATTGTAATACAACAAAATTTTTTTATAAATAATCATATTATATACATAGACGCACACGCAATAATTATTATTTGTTTGATGAATCACGTTTTATATTATATTTTATCATCTGATCAAAGATGTTTTAATTATAAGACGTATTAAACAAACACGAAAATTGAACTTCAATGTTTCGAAATGAATTATGTGTATCTAATATCGAATTATGGTATTTACATTTTTAGTTCAAATCGATTGATGTTTATTAAAAAAAAAAATAATAATTTTTTTCTTATACTCGAGAATTAAAAAAAAATACATATAAAATAAAACAATCTACTCTTTTTACGAAAGAAGAAAACTCGTTTAAAGAAAAAAAACTTCTCTTATACCTAAGAATTTTTAATAATAATCTCCGTGTCTATTTTTAGATTGAAAATGTGCTATTGGAGAAAAAACCAATAAATAGCTCTTTTGAAGTATCACAGGACAATAAAATGTCTTTCGTCTTGAAAATAATTTTATTTACGGTAAAAGTCCTTGAGTATGACGAAACATATAAGTATTGTTTAACATATCCAATCGTCAGTCGATCACAGAATTTGGACATAAATCATTTAAATATACATTCCAAGCGTGACAATATTTTGTTTAAAATTTACCACAAATCAAGAAAGCCATAATAAAATGTTAAACACGTTTTATAATATTAAAAATGATACGTAGACTTTCATCTGGATCGATTTTAATAATAATCGATGATGATTAATCGCTATCGGAGCTTAAAAACGCACACAATAAAAAATGCCATATTCACACTAAATTAAATTTGACTATTTGAGATGAATTTTAAACCATATTAGAGACTTTCAAAGTATTTCATTAAGAACATATAATATTTTTGTATAATATTGTTTTTTTTTTAAATTTTTGGTATTCCGATAATTTTCTGAAAAAATGTCTGTACCTTAGCTGGTTCTTTTCCTACATACAATTATACAAACATTAGTAATAATTGTTATATTTTAACATTTAAATAATAACAACTGTAAATCACAAACAGTTATTAGATTAAAATAATTAAAAGTAACAATATTTTACAAGTATAGTAGAATGTATTAACTATAAAGTGCCGTTATTGAAAATTATAAAAAATAAGAACATTGCTTTCCCCTCCCCTCCCCCCAAAAAAAAGAACCGGTTTTCTGTTTTTACAATACTCATTTAGTCTTTTATGCTAAATTATTATTCTATGATGTATATTTCCGCTAAATATATTTAAAGAACCTCACAACAGCGTATACAATATAATATCAATCATGATTTTATAAAAATATGATAATTGTTATATTTTAACATCTAAATAATAACAACTGTAAATCATAAAGAGTTATTAGATTTAAATAATTAAAAATAATAATATTTTACTAGTTTAGTAGAATTTATTTACTCGTAACTATAAAGTGCCGTTATTGAAATTTATAAAAAAACCTAGATTTTTTCTCCCAAAAAACCAGTTTTCTGTTTTACAAAGTTCATTTCCACCAAACTGTGTTTCTATTAAGTACATTTCTGCTAAATGTATTTAAAGAAACCTCACAAAAGTGTTTACATACATATAACGTCAATCATGTTTCTATACAATTATGAAAATGTTATTTGAGTTAAAAGTTAAAAATATTGCTTAGTTATAACAATTAAAAACAATATATTACGATTTTAATTTTTGTAAAATTTACTCATAATGGTTTTAAACATTAACTATAGGAATACGTATAACTCAATGAATATTTTTTATTTAAAATTTAAGATTAATGTGAGTCACAAACTTATTCGGTTGATGACATTCATAAATTATAAAATTTATCGGAATTTTTTTCTTGTTAAAGCTGTATTGGTTTTAAAATTTGTGTGAAACAAGTATTTTTATTTTATTTTTAAAGAAGAATGATAAAAAGATCAAAAGATAAAATTAAAAATAATTTTAATGAATGACGACTTGCTTAAGTTATGATGGTAAATAATAAAAATGAAATAATTGTTACCAAACTAAAAAAGTAGTTATGGTTTTACAATTTAAAATACAAAAAATACACATATTTATAAACAATTAAAATAAACCAATGTAGATTTGTAGTATTTTTAAGTATTTATATATTAGTATATATAATTTTTTGTAAACAATGTTAATCGTATATACTTGATTTCAGGAATTGTTATGTAAAATGTCTAGTACCTAATTGAAATATTAAATCAACATGTTTAAAAAATAGTTTTTACATAATGAATTTTGGTAGATTCGTAAAACAATCAACATCTATATTTATATATTTTTTATTTTTGTGTATAATAATCAAAATGCACAATAATAATTATTGTTAAAATCTATCACTGGATATTTAATAGTAGGAACGGTTACACCAGAGTGACGTCTGTACAATATCTCATTTTGTCCGATTAATTTATAATATATATATTGTAATACCAATAATAATAATTGTAGATTTTTCACTCTCCCGATAACTGCATTTCACCCTTATAACCATTCTGTGCGTGTTCTATTGTTGTCTCAGTTCTTTATTACAGTGTCATTTTATCGATGTATTTATGTCATTGTTGTTTTTTTTTATGAAGATCATTCTAACATTATTTTTTTTAATGTCTTACAACATTAACACATTCAAATCTTATATAAAAATACTAAAATTAAGTGGTAACTAGACGATCAAATTTCGTAACGGAATAATGAGGCATCGATTTTTATTAACATGAAGATTTTTACTATAGTATAGAAAATTAATTATTATAGACATTATTCCATTTCGTTTTTTATTTTTCAATCGTACAATTATAATATTTTATTCAAAATAATTTTAGGCACTATATTTTTTTACATAAGAACTAACGACAAAAAAAAGAGGAAAATGCAGGAATAATAACAAATATATAATATCATATTTTATTATTTAAACGTATGATAAAAATGTTTCTATAAATCAACTATAACAACAATTATTATTTTTGTCTTTTATTATTAGCGAATGGTGGGAATTTCAAAATAAGAACGTAGACGAATGAAGCTTTGAAAATGTAATGCTTCTAATAGTAACGAAGATTAATCGAACGGATACGATAATTAATTAGGATGCATTAGAAAAAATATCAGAAAGAATATTTTCGAATGGGAAAGTATCGAAAAATGGAAGTTAATGAATTATAGGCGTATGGTCATGGTCACAAAATACTGAGTCATCGAAAGTTATTAGCATTAATTAATGAATGGAGTATAATGTAAAAAAATGTTTATAAGTTGTTAGCATGTAGTCCGTATAAAAATATGGAAAGAATGGCAATAACAGAAAAAAAAAAAAAAACAATAATGCAGGATTAATGCAAGAGAATCTACGGATTGATAACAGACAAAAGAAAATGTATATTATTTCGATTGTTCGATGAAATGTCTATGCCACGCTAAAAGAAAGGAAAACTTAATTTTGTACATGAATTACAAAGCGCATTGAGAATGAAACACCGTGAATGTATAATACGGGTTGTTGAATGATATTAGTGTCTGTAGAACAAGGAGTATGGTTGAAAAGTATACGAAATTAATAACAAGAGTTATTCACTGTTACACGTGGAGATAACAAAAGAAAGAGTAGGTGTTTGAGGGAAGAGAATAAGGGAGATGGATGTAGATATGTTCGGAATGAATAACCGCGGAATATATGATTTGCATCAGGTTGTTACATTGAAAAAGTTATTTGGTTCACTAATCCTCATCAGGCGAATTCATGGAAAGGAAACTGTGGATAAATATAGAATGGCCCTCGAGATAAGGAAGTCGATGGATATAAATCGGCGATTAGGAAATAATGACATAATGTACAGTGTAATTTTGGGGTCAAAAAATAGTGGACAAAACAAATAACAATTGACTTGTTTATTATTCATTAGAAAATTAATAATAATAATTGCGTTTTGTTGAAAATAATTTATGAGCAATTTCTTTTAGCAATAATAATATGACGTGTACATGCTGTATACGATTTTGAATAAAGGACAATACGAGTATATGAATTATATTATAGAGTGGTTCTAAGATTTTTGAAATCACCAATAGAAGGTAAATATTACACGATAATATAATTTAAATAAAGTGTAAATGATCGCCAAAATGGAGAGACTATTGAAAAAAAAGTATTATAGGTTAGATTTTAATTTAAGAAATATAGTAAAGTATCTACCTTTTCGGTCGTAGGACTTGAGGAAAGACGTTTCCAAAGCCTCTTGATCCTTTCTGAAGACCCTGCTTATACATATAGTTTTATTTTAATATTAAGTGAAAAAACGATATTTAATTAAAACCTAAAATTTATTTTTTGTATTGAAATTTCCCGAGATCACGTAAAATTATATATATTATTATTAATGATACAGTATTGAAGATTTTATCCTCGGTGTTTCAATAAAAAAATCTCCCTTTTACCTTATAATAATTTATACCTTCAATCACTTTACATGTCACATAAAATAGACATTTTTTTTTCTCACATACATTATACTTAGAAATTGTCAAACCTTTGACATTTTTGTCATAATATTGAATAATATATAGAATATAGATATATTGATACATATAGGTATATTGATTGTCATATTGATTTACAGGGTGCACACCAAAGATATATACAGTAGTTTGAATTAGATAAACTGTATTCAAAGTAACGAATGTTAGTTAACCCCACAAACGGTCTCATATAGAATATCGGTATTTTTAACATTTACGATATTGAATTTTCTCCATATAATTAACATATTTTGTAGTAATAAAACGGAAAAATTTATAAAAAGAGAGAGATTTATGTTTAAGGTCAGATTCTACTTTGTGAATATCACTACGAAAACATCTTTTTGTTCACAACTTGAATTTTTTACGAAAAAGGGAGAAATAACGGTAGTCCACAGGACACAGAGAAATCTTATATTTCTTATGAGCGATTTTTTTTTATAAAGACTAAATTCTTCAGTTTTTTAGTATACCAGCAAGGAAAATAAGAACTTCAAAATGTGGATTTTAGAACGAAAAAAAGTAATGTGGAATAAGGAGCGCTGAGAAATACGTTGGCAGTGGTATCCGGCATCAAGAGATGAGAAAGTGGATGGCCAGTTATAAAATCAAAGAAACTTGATTATGTTATTATAATTGCATATTTGAAATTATAAAAAGAATGAGTATTGATAAAAGGAGGAGTAAAATGACCATGATAAGATATGATAAGAGATAGGTGATAGGAATCAGCAGAGACAGCAGCATCACTATAGATAAACTAGTCTATTTGTCGTATTTTTATTTTACTTGCGTCATATAATTGTTGGCCTATTGTAGTTGCTATTTAGGAAATCATTGGACGAAGGTATTTATACTATATTTTTTAAGCTCTGTTTCATCACTTCGATTTTAAAATCTGGCGATGCTTCGATGATTAAAAATTATAGGCCGATCGCTATCACTACGTACATAGCTAAATTTTTTGAGTCACTTGTTCTAAAGTATATCAAGCCTTCTGTCAATTCTATTCTAGTTGACGAACAACATGGTTTCTGCCCTGGGTAATCGACTATCACTTGTAATATGGCTTTCTTTAATTACATAATGAATTCATTTCAACACCATGACGTAATTTACCCCGACGTATCTAAGGTAATTAACCGAATTGACCATTCGGTTATTATTAAATCCTTAGATAAATCTGGTTTCTGTGCTCCACTACTTTTATGCTTTCATTCTTACTCAACACTTAGAAAACAATGGGTTAAGCTACACAGTACCAATCAACTCCTTTATCCGGTGTTCCTCATGGAACCATCTTGTAACCTCTTCTCTTCTCCTTTATTAGTCAATAATGCACCCTCTGCTTTGTTACACGCCAAACTACTTATATATTTTTTAGATGATATGAAAATGTTTAAGCGCATTAGTTCTGTAACTGACTGTGAGTTTCTTCAAGAGAATTTCGATAGATTGGTCCTTGGGGAGGGGGAAACTTTATACTTGAAACTCAATGTAGCCAAGTGTCAAATTATGACTTTTACCGCTCTTTTCATCATTCTGACTTTGATTATAAAATTCATGGGCTATCTGTCGTACGTGCTGAGATTTCGCTTTGTGACCCTGGCTTTCGTTTAATGAGAAACCGGAGTCTTTGTTTACACATTAAAGAGATTTGTTGTAAGATGCATAAACTTCTAGGCTACATTCAGAGGATTTCACATTAATTTAAACTATTCGGTTCACTTAAAACCGTTTACTGTCCCCTCATCAGACCTGCACTGGAATATGGATCTCTTATTTGGGAACCTCACACTTCTGTAGAATCAACGATGATTGAACATGTGCAGACAAAATTCCGAAGGTTCATTTTCTATACCCTCAATGTCCTTTGCTCTGCCCATGACCAATTCTGGGCAAGTTAATGATTTTTTTTTAACTCAGTTAGGTTCAGTTAATAAAAAAAAATAGCATAAGTTTAAAGTCAATAGTTATTTTTTTTTAACGATTAAATTAAGTTAATAAAAAAAAAAAATAACTTATTAACTTATATTAAGTTAATTTTTTTTTATACAAATCGATATAACGTTTGAGATATATGGGTATAATTGGTATATATAATTTCTTTGTAAATTTAAACAATTTAAAATTTTTAAAACATTAATATAATATTATTGAAAATACAACAATGTATTTAAAATAATTATTATTAAAATGCACAACAAGTATGTTTATAAAAAATATTAAAAATTAGTTAAAAAAAATATACTTTTTTCTTCAAAATTCTAATAAATGAAAATTGCTTATTGCAAATTAGTACACTAAATAAAAATATTGTTTATTAGTGAGAAATCTAATATATTTCTCAATTTATACTACGGGGAAATTATTATATAATTTATAGGTAATCCTGATTTTTTATAAATATATTCAAGAAATAAGTAATTCTCATAGTATAATAATTATTAGAATCGACAAATACCACTTTATTTTAATTCAACTTTTTTGATAATAGTCACAATATGAAATTAAAACTTATCAATTATTTTAAAATTAACTTAACTGCGTTTTAATTAAAAGTAACTCGTTATTTTAAAGTTAATATAACCAAAAATAAGTTAAGTTAACAAAAATGAAATATCAAAAGTTAAATTAAATGTTAAAATTAACTTAAATTTTAACTTAACCATTAACTTATTAACTCGTTAATGTCCAACATTGCCCATGATTATGCGCCTATTATCCGTGTGTTAAACCTATCCAGCCTTGCCAATCGTAGATGTATATGATTAGCAACAGATATCTCTCGGGCATTATTTCTGGCTCGGACTCTCCTTCCTTACTAGCTGACATTTAGACATCCGACCTACAGGAATTTTTGCTAAATCTTGTGCTCCATATTCGTCCTCTAATTTCACTCCTTATTCGTCTCATGCGTCGCGCCAATGAAGACCTATCGTTTGTTTTTTAATACTATTATTTTAGCCACGTTCAAATCTTTTCGTTTCTGTTTTCCTCTATTCTGTTATCATAAATGTAACTTTTTTCCCCCTTTTCAATGCTTAATTGTATGAGAAATAATGATACTGTATGATGTATTTATTAATGTACTATATATTATGTAAATCTGTTTATTTTTTTTCCCGTAAAATATTAAAAATAAAATAATAAACATATTTTTGAATAGTATTATGAAATTATCGTTTACTCGTGATTCAAACGCTAAAGCTAACACGCGTTAAAAAAAAACCACGTGTGACATTGTTTAACCGAGTGGGGTAGTTGGGCGCAGCGATCCGGGACCTCGAACCTAAAATTTTCGAAATACAATATAGTACTCGATTTAGTAATATGTGCATAAATTATGTACATTTTTACATTTACTGCATATAATAGGTAATATATTATAATAATATCAGATATTAATTAAACATTCAAGAAAGATAAACGAATAGGTGTGCGTTGGGTGTAAATTACGGCTACAGCACTGCAGCATATTATTATGGCCTTACTATATAATGTAGTTAACCAAACAAAGTTTCAAAACATAAACGATATCCTTAACTGCACAAAAAGTTTCCTGTTATGCATATATTTTGGTGAAAATATGATTGTTTTAAATTAATAGTTACCTATATATTGTAGTATACTTAAACATTTGAAATGTATACTATTATATTATTCATGGGAGTTAATTTATTTAGCATAGAATGTATTTAAATTAGTGTATTACCAACAATATTTTTTGCTGTCACGCACATCATACAATAATTTAATATATTATACGCGTTTTCATTCAATACGTTTTTTTGACAAAAAGATTTGCCAATTTCATAACCTCAACTGTAAACGAATGTTTATGTATTTTAAATTCATTTTTGATTAATATAGAATAATACGAGGAAATACTTTGAATTTGTATACATTCAAAATATATATATTTTTTTTTAATTAAATTTTTGACAATATGTATATATATGTAGGTAACGGAATTGTCGATTAAATTTTTACTTTTAAAATACAAATTAACTTTTGAAGTAATTATAATGAAAATATTAATACAATTTTACGTTCAATTGCATATTTATATTTGAATGGACAGTTATTATTATTACGGAAACTTATGACGGAGGGATGACAAACTATTGAAACGTCAAACTATTCACTGCAGCGAAATTTAATTAAATTTTGTTAAATTTTTTAATAATATTATATAATTAATAATTTATGTGTCCATTTTTGATCATGATTAACCAACCGTTTGTTTCGTGAAAACATGAAAAAATAATAAAATAATTTTTTTTTAAATTTTATGTAGTGTAAGGAAAACATATATTTTCCTTAAATTTAGAATAGTGTACGTATACATATATACTTTTATTTGGAAGTAATCATTATCAAATTTTCAATTAAAAACCTGAAGAGTTAAATAGTTTTTCAATAATATTGTTTTCCGAAAAGGAGTACTATACTCACAATATCTCATTCTAAAACAATTTCTCTTCCTTCAAATATATTTATAGGTCAATATTTTTAAACGCAAAGGGGTATTAATATGGCTATTATATTTATTTTTACCTAAATATTTTGATAACAAAAGGTGTCGAAAAATCATAAATATATTACAATTTCCAAACTGTATAATATGATAGAAAAATATGTTATATTTCATGATATTTTCTTACGATTTATGTTTTTTTTTTCACTTTGATATTTATTTTATATTAATAGTGTAATCCCACTAACAAACATATAGCATAAGAGTATATCTGACAAATAAATTATTTATTTTAAATCTAACGAAGACTGGCATATTTAAGGAATGGGTCTCAGGAAATTTATCTCTCACTTGACATTTCGTTTAATTCCTATGTTGATTATTTATTTTTCATTATTCAATGTCAAATTTTTAACTTTTTAGTTGGGAAAATACAGAGTTCTAGTAAGAATTAAGAATAATATAATTTATTAAACATTTAATTTATCGTTGAGTGCGTGTATATATATATATATATATATATATGTTTCTCTTAATTTTTACAGGATAAAATATGAAATGTTTTAAATACAATGCGATATAAATTAAAATCTAAAGTATCTGTGCTATAAATCTATATATTAGTAATATTGTCAGTAGATACTCGCATATACATTCTGTAGATATATATGTAAGTGCATTATTTTTACTTTATGGTCCATAAGAAAATGTATTAGTTCGTTCGAACATCAATTATTTTGTAAAATACAATGGTATTACAATTTTTGGCCAAGATACTCTGCATGAGTGATAGTACCATTAACAATATTAATATTTGATGGGAAGTCAGTGAAATTTGTGTTTCCGATAACATCGCAATTCTTCGGGCAAAATGAAAATTAATCTTGAAAATTTGAAATTCCGACGGAGTCAACAATCATTCACCCGAGACCATTTACTCAACTTCAATACGTACATAATGCGTTTTTAAATAAATCAATATAAATAAACCGATACATTGAAGAACAAAAATGTATAAAATAAATTAATCACGTCTAGTACAAATCAGTGCAGTATTTAGAGTGAGAATTTCGGAAGATATTTTCTTTCCTTAACATTTTTATAGCTATTAAATAGTGTACTTATAGATGATTTTTATTAATTTAATTTATAAATCGCCATGTATCTATTTTAACGCCATACTATTATACAATATTGTTAACTACAATAATATTGTATGTGTACGTAGTATACGGCTGGAGAGCGGAATACGATCTGAAATATTCTTATCGCGTATTCGGACGATGATTATTTGATAACACGCACAAAACACTGACTATTAAATACACTTCGGCAGGAACATTTGTGAGATAATGTATTATATCGGTCGAGTTCATCTGGTCACGTTTATGCGACATAGATGAAATCGCGTGTAAATTTGTTCACTGATCGCGTTTATATCTGCACGACGACAGTATAATAATATGATATTTCATTTTCGGTCGACTACAACGTTTACATTTTGAAATATTGTTTGGTTATTGTTTTGTTTTTATGTAAAGGTAACACTGTTGACTGACGTATACATAATTATACCTACACGGTTTAATATAGTAAACTTTCTCAACTTGGTAAATCATTTTGGTAAATTTGTACGGCAACGATTTGTTAAATTAGTTTAGATGCGTTTATTCAACGCATACATTTTTACGTTAAATTTTAGTTTTTAATCATAAAGTTGGGTGAAGCCAGAGGTAGAGCAAAACAAATACCTTGAAATTTTAAGTAATGTTATAATTTTAAAATTATGCTTATACATTAATTTATTGTTTTATGTGGTACAACAATATATAAGTCTTACGCCCGACACAAAACACGTGTACATACATAATACATTTAGTACAGTATAAATCAAAGTGTAGAATGCTATACAATAATGTATAAATCAAATGTAAAACAAAGTTAAATAATAAGTACAACTACATTGTCTACTGAATACGTGGAATGGTGACATAGGTAATATACCTATACAATCTATATTTAGCGCACATGAGCAATTTTATGATTTTAGGTTAAAATCGTACACATAGGTATATTTTTGTGTATAAAAATAAAATATTCATCAAGAATATACATAATTTATTAGATAACCTACAACACTAATAGGTTCTTAATATATTTAATGTAATAATTTCATAGTATATATTAATAATAATAATAATAATCTATAGGTATACCTAGTTTAGGTACATTTCATTAAGTGAAATAATATTATAATTAGGTAGGTATACACAAGTTTATCTAGTTCTCGTTTAGGTAAAATTATACTTAATATAGGCAAAATTAATTATCGTTATATAATATTTTCGACTTCAATGCATTAATGGTCGATACCCACGTGATCTCCATAGATTGCGTGTTCACTAAATGTTCCGATTCTAATCTAAGGAGAGTGTGGTCGTGTGTTCACAATATATTTAGACTTTAATCTAAGGTCAATGTCGGTTTGACTTATATTATTAACTCTATCTTCTGAAAAAAAAAAAAAACCAAATTACATGTCAGCTAATAATACATAATATATATCATATACGTACAAGTATTTGGTATAGTCTTGATCTAACGATAATGCATTTTCTGAAATTAGTGTAGATTCGAACGGAATACGTTATAATGGCTAATATTAGTATCTATACAATAAAAATAGACTGTATATGCTCTCCACAATAAATCGCATTTTACCAAATATCCGTATCCGGAAAATTGTCCTTAATGTCAAAAATACAACTACGATGTTTTACAATGATATTCACATGTGTTCTTTACCTACGATTTTCTATTATTTTAATCATTTACATTTTAAATTTAACTCGCCAACGCCAATGGTACACATTATTATCTGATATACGTACATTATCTCCCGTAGCAATGACAGTAAGTTCCTGTAAATTCTTCCGTAAACTTCACGAATTACAATCCGGTCATAGAGAATCGCTAAGCTCCAATAATGTAAATTTTTAGTTTACAATTTTCAGATTCATTAAAAACGATTGGACACAATCTATCTATCGACAAAGCTAAGCTGGAAAATCACAGTGTGTTACATATAACTTTAGAAAATAAAGCAGTATACTTACATTCAATGGATATTCCACATATTTCCTTATTACACCGGTTTCCTAATTCATATAGGTACCTACTGCTTGTTTTTATTCAGTATACTATCAGATAAATTGGATTTGTTTGATTCATCTGTTTTACTTCCAAAGCCTATATATAGTAACATTGTAACGTCCTCTTTAGTCATTGATCGCGTTTCATAGAAGTACACCACTCTATGAGACGTAAATACAAAAAGTATAGCAAAGTATACAGTTTCTTTAAAGAGAAATTTACGACTAAATATTTTGTTCGTTGCGTCATATTCAGGATTTGCAGAATTCAACATCAATCTTACTCAGTATTATGCATTCCATTCATATTATTCAAATTGACACCCAAGTACTTAGTTTTCTACTTGTACAAAAGATTATAATTGCTCATCGCTAATATTTTGAACAATCTTTGGGCCCCTACTCATAATAACCATACTTTTCGTTTTTCTGTCGTTTATGTTAAGTCTCAATCTTTTAGTAGTTTTTGCGTATATCTCACTATTTTTTCCGATGCTTTATTGAAAATAACGGGAGATAATGTGCCCCCTTGCCTTAAACCAGAATGAACTACTTCGAATTCCCTTTATTTAATTCCTGAGAACCATAATAACATAATTTAAAAAAATTAATCAGGTTAGAAATCATTATTGACAAAAATATATATAGGTATACTATTTTTATTATTAATTTGTAATCCGATGATGACTTACGGACAAAAATAGTAGTTACCTATAATCTTTTTTTGAACACTATCTAAGCACATTATATTTTTTTTTAAATATATTAAGTTTACTTAGGCATATATATATATTATTATTATTATTCTTTATAATATATAATTATAAATTATATATTTTTTATTACAAATTGCATTTGTTATTTTTTTCTATTTCCCCTGCATTTATAAAGTATTTATTTATTTTACGATATTTATAAATTTTGGAAACATATAGGTTTATACATGTTTAGTTAACATATATTATGTTGAAAAGGAATTTTTACAACGAATCATAAGAAAATTTATTACATTGAAATTTGAATCTAAATACAATACCCTTTGTTGTAAAATAGATATGCGTGGTTATAATCTTTATCAGTACGAACTCAATCATAAAATATTATTTGGAAATCTTTTGTTTATACCATATAGGTTAATATAACCTTTAGGTCAAATTTAATTATGGGAAAAGATCGAAGGGTAATCAACTATCTTATATAATATCAGTGCTTCCCAATATTTTAGATAATATATATATTAGAGAGAACTGAGAAGAATTGATGATCATCCGTTGACGCCATCATATCATTCTCTTTTTAGAAAAAAATAAGAAATATAATTTATTATAATGTATTAATTAATTTATTAAATAGAATACAAAATTAATATTATGAGAATAGAATTGAAAACAATTAACTTAAGAACACGTATTACCCGCATTTGCTGACTCCGTCTAATATAGTTTGGTACTTCAAGGACTATGTCTGCTCGAATAATTGCAGATAAATATTTTTTTCCATCAATAAAAACGTAATAAAATTTACAAATATTTACCGAGTTAGTTTTGTTTGATGTTTATATTGTATTTTTCATGAGCAATTAAAAATTGTACATACAAAAAAAAAATCCTCCATCAAAAGTTAGAGAAGTTATTTTCTTTTATTCGATGCCAATATTAATGTCATTCTTAATGATTAATTCTTAAACTTAAAGCACGAAGGTAACTACTACATTTTAAAACAAATATTACGATTACATAACAATAAAAAGTAGTACCAATATGGGAATATTTTTAAACTACTTTTAAAACATAAAAATATTTTTAAATTGTTGGATTTTCATTTTTCCTAAAATTTCACAAGCATTTCCCGTACGCTGAACCAAATATATCTGTGATTTCAATAAAAATATAGATTAATTTAATAATTTAGTTGTTAATATACGTCCAATAAAATTGGTTATTGATTTAGAAATAAAATATTTGTTAATTTAACAGTAAAATAACAAAACGTATTATTGATTTAAAAATATGTTTCATCAATGTCTTGGGTAAAATTGTCCAATTGAATACAAATTTATTTGAATCGACAAATATTTTGTTAATTCAATTATAAATATTTTGTGTTCATTTCTTTCTTTCTTCTTCGTAGAACAAACGCCCATTTGTTAATCAAAATAGTCAATTTAAACGGAATATATTTTCAATTTAATAATATATTTTATTAAGAAAATAAAATCTGTATTAATTGTACAAATTATGTTTGTTAAATTAGAACTCATATATTTTGTTAAATTTACAAAATGAATTTGTTATTGGAAACATATTTTTTTTATTAATTTAACAATATATATGCCTATATATATATATATATATATATATATAAATACACACATTAAAACAATAAAAATAGTATTATTTCAACAAACATTCGTTTGATTATTGCATATTTTCTTCAATTCTAGGAATGATATTTGGTTCGGTATATATATATCGAAACGAGTCGAAATTTTTCTGATTTTTCGTACGGTTATTTTTGGTACCTATGTATAATAATTGTAATTGTTTTTTTTTTTTGTTTTATGTTTTCGACGAGTAAAATATATACAAAATATATATAGGTATGACGGGTAGGTACATAAAATTGTTCGTAATTTATATCGAGTTTTTACGCAATATATGACCGACCGACAGGTTTAGCGGGAATATAATATATATAGCAAACAAAATGTACGCGGAACGGATGGAAGGGGAAGGTGCGTGTATAAACGCTGTGCAAACGAATAATTTTGTGCCTCCGCGATCCCTACACTGGCACTTTATTTGTACGTAATTACATAACATTGACTTAAGTATACGTTTAGGTTTAATTAATTTTCGCTGTCGGGATAAAAAACAAATTAATTCCCTTATTCGTTTGCAAAAATTTGTTGTTTTTTTTTTTTCGAACACATATTTGTCGTTCGATCAAATTTTAATAGTTTTCGGTTTGTCTCCAGAGCATATATATATATATATATATATATATGTATATAGCTAGGTAGGTATATACATACATATATATATATACATACCGCCTCCGCAACGATGTTATAAACCAGGTATACCACCACCACCTCGAGCCAGCACGATAACAACGGTAGTAAAAAAAATTTTTTTTCATTATTACTATTTCGTATATACATTTTCATTTTCGGCCGTTAATAATCATATGTATTATACTCTCGTGATTTATCATTCAAGTTATCATATATTTATCATGTGCGTGTAACTATACCATATTATGACGTTTCAAACAAATTAATATATATTAACCGAACACGTTATTTTAATTAAAACGGTATAGGTATATATATATATTATTGATATAGAGTACCTATATAATAATGTATTCTATATACTTTTGAAAATAATAAAACACTAAATTCACTGCATCGAATTAAGATATACCTATATATATATATTTATTTATTTTTTATTTTTATTTTTATTTTTATTTTTATTTTTTTTTTTGGTGCGTTTATTAGGTATTCTGTTAGTAATACAATTTATGGCTCTTTCGTTTGAGATTTTATCATTTAAAATACATAAATTACATTATTTTTTTTTTTTTTTACTTTTACATAATATAGAAGTATATACGATATTATTTTTAATAATAATAAAAACGAGTATAATATTATTTATCCAAGGTTTTATTGATTTTTTTTTTTTTATACCACTTTAACAGTGTAATTTAAATATTTTATAATATATACGGCATTTAATTTCATATCTCGTATGAAATATATAAGTTTACGAAAATTATGTAATAATAATATATACGTTTATTCATTATTTTAATCCGTTAAAATAGTTACATTTTAGTGTTTCGTCTAATTACTCAAGTATATATTAGTTTATAACTATTAAATTGATAATTAAATCGAAACCCTCATAATTAAAACGAGTATGACGTAGTAGATTGTATTTAACTCTCAACGGATTCTCCTGCAATGGAAATACGACCAAGGTTAGGAATAGGTACTAAAAGCTGTTGACTCGATAACTTTATTTTTGTATAATTTTAGCATATAATATTTTATACTTACGCATTTAAAAACATCAATATGTAGTTATATTGTCGTTAAATTTTTAAACTTTATTTAATATTGAAGTACCTATATTATATATGTATGTAGTGCATACATGTAAATTTAGGCGAAGTACTGTCCATATTCAATATAGTCAAGAAAAAACGAATATTTATAATGACCACAAAAATTCTTTATATTATACTATTTTATTTCATATTATAAATTATCATCAGGTTTTATAATAATAAAACTGCAGTATATGCCTAATACTATTATCACTATGATAATATCTTTTCTTTTTCTTATTTCTTTTCTCCTTTTTCATCATCCGACTCTTTTGTGTGAGCCACACTTGCCCAAACTTACACTTAACGAGTTCTCCCTCATTCTCTTTAATTACACCAACTATAACTTCATATCGCATTTAATTTTGATGTTTTTGCTATATATTACAGTTTATTCTGTATTTATAATGTAGATTCATACAATTATTGATTGTAAAATGTCTATAATATAAGAAGTTTTTATAGAAATATTATTTTAAATATTTCAATGCTGCTTCAAAATTCTAACGTTTAAAATTGCATTCAAGATATTGTAACACAAGTAGGACGGTTCGTTATAATTCAACGAATAACATTATTGATCGAAACGGTTTCATAATACATAGTAATTTAATTTCGTTATGCAGAATTCCAAGACTACAATATTATGTCTTTTAAAAACAACGAGTATTACAAAAAATTAAAAAAAAAGTTCATTTTGATAATTTGAATAAAACAGAAAATATATGCATAGAAAATTAAATTATGTAACAATCAGTATTTTCAAAATAACTCGTACGTTTTTAAAAGAGCAATATTATATTAATTTTGGTTCGACAGAGAATAATTCAGAGAAAACTATATATTATGTTTATGGGTTGTTTTCGTATAATGATCTGCCCGTAAACAAATAATATAGGTATACCTACTGATCAGATGAATATTCGAAATCGGTGAAAATAAATAAATATATAAATCGATTCCATAATATAAATTTGATATTCTCGACTTTGAATAATAATTTATAAAAAATACAATATTTACGACGGGATCGATAAATGTATATATTATGCCTATGTCTTATTATGATTGTTTTTTTAATATTTCATTTACTAACTTATAATTATCTCCATTTTATTTTTATTATATAGCCATTGGTAATAATCGGAAGATCGATTATTATTATTTAATAGCCTACTCTCACGCAGTTTATACCTGGTTATTTTCCCAACAACAAAAAAATACGACTCGAAAAACGCACGTTGACCGGTAATCTTCAACATGATTTTTCTATATCCAAAATGAATATCAATGATTTTTTTTCTATTTAAAAAATTGACATTTTTCACCATCGTAAAATCATTCATTGTTTATTTAATTATTTAAAATTATAATAAAAACGGATGTCATGAAATTAGTTTGAAATCTATTGCGAGTTGTGATAAATTTGACAAATATTACAAATAATTAATTGAAATATTATATAACAATAATTTTTTGTATACTTATGATTCAAAATAATTTTATTCTTTAAATCCTTTTTTTTTTTAAAAAAAAGCCATATTTATTTTTTATTTTAATCAAATGTTTTTTTTTTTTTTGTACTTAAAGAATATATTGTAAATAATTTTCATTTTTCCACGTAATTATACGTATTGTTTTCATAAATATTAATAGTGATTACGAGAGTATATTTAGTTAATTTGTAAAATAACAGTCGACACCTGAACAGTGTAAATCAATTTATATATCAGTGTATACCTGTACATGAAAATCGCAGAATAATTTATTATACTCAACTGATCAAATAGTTACGTTGATTACGGTATACTGTTTTTTTTAATTTTTTTTTTAATACAAGTGAATTTGAATAATATTGTTAAAAAAATATTATTATAGAATCATATTATTTATTGATGTTCACGTAGACCGATCAATAGAAACGATCTGCACGAAAAAGTACAAATTATTTTTAAATGTCAGAACATATATGGACGGTTGTAAGTTTAAATACTTTAAAGAGGGGTGTGGCTCGAATTTATCGAAATTTACAGCCCTATTTAACATTTACACCCCCCTCTCCCCCCACCATCACCACTCAATAGTTTAATCTGAAAATTATATTAATATCATATTTATACCTAATATTGATTTTAAAACCTATCAAAATCATAAATATTCGATGGGGAGGGGGGGTGGACTCTATCTATAAGAATGATTAATTTTTAATTCTTGTGGCAGTGGACATTGTTCATTTTATTTAATTTTTGAAAGTTTTCTATCGTGTTCGTCACAATGAAAATCCAACATATTATACGAATATTAAAAATGAATACAATTCCATGGCACATGCATGTATATCTCACGACCCTGAACCTATCGTATAGCTTCTGTATATCGTCAGAACCTGCAGCACACCATAATTCAAAACGTCCTGTCACCCGCGCCTGTTTCGTTTTATATTCTTTGTTCAAAAATTAATGAAATCAAATTACGGTCGTTTTCCATTATAATGTTTGAATTATATTCCGTTGGCGATGGAAAAGCATTCCGTGAATACCCGAAACGCATAGAAACCATAATTTACTTATATTATTATAATATTGTTTTAAGCGAAATAATAATAAATAGTCATTAATTACATCAAGGATACAAACGACTGGATTTAAAACTATTTTAATGGCGTTTATATTATTGCAGAGCGTTTCCTCAGAGCGGTCTATATATGATAATATGTATGCATATATATATATAGTTGTTATCATTATGTAACCGTAAGTATTTTATAGTGGTATAACACCGTGGTTAAATAGCGGACTAATATTATTGATCGTTTATCGACCGAGCTAATTATTATCGTCACGAGTTATCTGCCGAGGATCGTTCCGTTAAAATATTATCTAACACGGTTGACAGTAAGTTGTGCACTGAGGTTAACGGGATGTCGTTATATTAGCGGACTGGAATTATTTATTTTCGAACATTATTCCAACCGTATTAAACATATTGTTATTATATATATATATATATATATTAATGTGTATATATATATATACATTAAGAGATAAATAATTTGATAAGGTCAGGTGGGGTAAGTGGAATACCAAATCAACAAGTTCACCATTAACCGATTACAACACTTACATTTTTATATATATTTTATAACCTTAGTAATAGATTATATCTATAAGATAAAATACTTCACTGTGAATTCAAATCTGTTCTAAAAATTAAGCTACAATTATTAATAAAAATAAAAGTGAATTTTATTTTTAGAAATCCATAATTATGCACTTGGCCCAGTGGATGTGGCAAGTGGAGAATAATCAACTAAATAGTGGTAATGATCTATATTTTTCAAACTACAAAATTATGTTTTTAGAATGAAAGTGTCACAAATAATAAAAAAATGATAGCACTTCTAACATTTTAGTGTTTATAACATAGTTTTGTTAGGTTATTTATTACTCAATTGTAATCAATACTTTTTAGTTTTTACCATGCATAACTGCCAATAACCAAGTACCTAATTATTAAAGTAACAGAATAACTTGGTTAGTATAACCAAGTTAAATCGTTAAATATTTCCTTTCAGATTTTTGGTCAAGTATTTTAGTAACGACATAAATTAATATCGAAATAAAAACTAATTTTAGTTTGAATTACATATTTATACAAACAATATAGCGTAAAACGTCATTATGCACTTTCCCACATTGATTGTTTTTTTACTTGCCCCATTAGTCTTTTTCGTGGGGAAAGTAGGTACATAATTATTGATCATTTGTATCAGGAAATTACAAAAAAATAATTGTGGATGTCTTACCATAAAATATAAATAAAATAACGTATACTCGTAAAATTGTGAAGAACAAATTTGTTAAAAAAAAAAAAAAAAAAAAAAAAAAACTTTAAAAAATGAAAATATGATATTATGTTAACAGACCAGATTTTGATTATGTGATACCGCATATTGGTACACTGTATACATATACTGCAGTAGAATGTAACGAATATTTTTCCTGTATTCAAAGGACATATCGTACATATTTGTATAACATATACGGTGTAGAATTTAGTTAAATCATATTTTCGTATTTTATGGGACTCGATTAGCCACTCGCCCCAGTTGTTCACTCGGCCCATCACCCACTCGACTTTATAACCTATTAACTGGCCGAAAGCATAACGTGTACACTATGATATGATGGTAAATACACCGACATTTATATTCTCCTAGTAAAAATAATACGACATTAATGCGAGAACGGACGGTATAATGTAATATTATTATAATATTATATAAACCGTATACTCAAAGTAACGGTCTCCCGTCCCCCCTCACGTGGGGGGAGGGGAGGTAAATTATCTTAAAATTTATTATTTTATCATAAAAATAAAATAAAATACGGCCATTTTTTTTTTTTTTTTTTATCGTGATTATTGAAATTTCATTCCTTTTATACAAATCTCCGTGTCCGTTCAACTTTTTCCCGATTTAAACCCGCTAGGCTACACCAGGTAACCATAACACTCGTATTGCAATTAACCCATTATGTTAATTCATTATACTTTTTATTGACAGTTATTGCATATGTAATTAACCTACAGCAGTAAAACGTGCCACTTCTATTATATACGCATATATATATACTATTTCCTAGGAAATAGCGTTTTTCACTCCATTCGAACACATAACGCGTTAAATAAATGATTTCAAAACAGTTTCAATATTGTATATTATATATTGTAATAACTAATATATAGTCCGTCCGTTTTGCGTAACTCTGTTTTCACGTAAAAATAACATTATCCGGCCATGTGCTTACACATGTTATATCATTCTGCAAAAACCACACGTATCGGTAATTCGTGTTTTATTATTTTCATTTAAATCGTACAGTTCGTTCCGTTTTCGTTGCGACAACTGACTCAAAATTAATGATAAAAACGATAATTATTTCACTAACCAATAATACGCTATAGGCTCGGGTGATTTATATAAATTTCCGTTTTCCGAACGATTTCAAACGTCAAGTTTTCGTCTTAAATTTCTATTCATTTCTCGAACAAAACCGAACGGCAAATTTAATCAATAAAATAACATAATAATATTATCTCGCGATATAGTGCACCACGTGTATGTGTGTGTGTGTGTGTGTGTGTGTGAATTTATAGGTAAATTACTATATAGTTTTTCGTCGGATACGTATGCCGGTCATTTGTATGCAAAACTATTCGGTTAAAAATGTAAATATTTTAATTGAACTTTTGTGTTGTTTCGGATCCGATAAGGGAATACAATATTAGATTATGAGAAATAGGTTTTTCGTTTCGAAAATCCTAATAAACTCGAAATCGTTCGTAATTACGAACATAATAATATGCACGAATGATAGGTACCTATATAATTTATTAGCTATATATTCAAACTTCATTTAGACAGAAAACGTATATTTCCGGTGAGACTATATTATGTAGAGATAACATTTAATTATTAAAATAACGAACTAATACGATATTAATGAACAGTATATTTCATTAACAGCAATAATAATATACCGTACACGCATAGGCGAATAATATTGAAATGGGTACCATATATTGGCCTGGAGATTAATTCGAAAAATATCTCGCTGGAACATCCGAAACTGTTGTTCTCGTTAACATTCACCACCGACCGTATATTGTATTAATACAAAACCGTACGATATACATTGTCCAAGAAACGATTTGCCATATAATCATATGTGTCTACCCCGTGTAATTTAAAAATACAAAAATGTCGAAAAATAATTATTTCAAAATTAAAATTGATTAAACATTCGCGTTAATTGAAGGAATCCGTATATGATCGATCAATAAGTCCGTACGTATTACTCAAAATCTTATTTCTGATAGGAAAACATATACTATATTGACAATCAATAGGGCTATCAAAAATATTAACAAATCCTTCTGTTTTTGGTTCAAGACCTAACAGGAATCAACAAAAAAAAAAAAGACGTTTTCAAAGATTGAAAAAGTGAATATTACTAGATATCAAACTTAAAATTCATTGATTTAAAATTTTTATTATTTTTTTTTGAATTAATACTCATAAATCATTACTATACACACAGTCAGTCACTATCTTCAACCATTATGATTATTTAAAATCCATCAGTCGACCGAAATGTCTGTCATATTCATCTAAAATTAAAATCACAATTACTGACGGTCTAGACTGATCATATATAAGCACTAAAATCCAATATTTTTAAAAAATAAAATGGAATTATTTTTAAAATGTTCTCCTTTAAAATATTCCTGTAAAGATAAATCAGCCAGTAATGTCAGTTTGGGTAATTTTCATTCAAGATTGATCTTGTGTGTTATAAGAATAACTTTCATTAAAACTTATTAATCATAGCAGTATAATTACTTATATATAAATTATGTATATATTGTGTTTATATGTGTATGTATATATTTTAATTTTAGCGTAGTATAATAATATATTTCATTAAATTTTGCATGGTAATATTAAATCCATAGATTTGCACCCAATTTATTTATTTGGGTTAGAGTTAATTTGACTTATACATTTTGTTGTATTTATTTTGGCTTCGGTTATGTGTATTTTTGGCTTTCTATTATTTTGTTTTCATTCAATTTGTAAAATGTATACCATTATAGTTATTTAAAATTGTGTGATATGTCAATTTTTAGAGATTTTACGATGCAAATACTAGAAAATTAGATTTTCTCGAGAATTTGTAATGCTTCAAACATATGAGTATATTTAAAAATAATATACAGATATACAAAATGTTTAATAAATTATGTTAATTTAATAGGGTTTTTGGAATATTATTTTATCACCACAAATTATTATAACAATTTGATCATTTTAAAAACTGTAAAATCGTGCAAAAATTTATTATAATTGTTGAAGAAAAATATACAATTATTTAATTATTTACATTTACATTCGTTAGTAAAATCAATACATTTGCCATTCTCAAATTATGAATATATTAATGTGAATAAATAGGTATTCATTCCATACTCCACAATTAACTACAGAATATATTACATATAACTAAATAGTATCTATAAATCTTTTAACTATTCGAGAGGGAATTTTTTCAGATTCACATTACTCGACACCCACGCTATTAATAATTATTGTCAAAAATAAAACAGGAAGAAGGAAAAATATTCAAATAAATAAAAAATCATAATTTACTTAACATGTATGTAATACCTATATTTCATTTATCGTATATAATGGTGATTTTTTCGAAAACACGTAAATATTTATATTTAAAATAATAAAATTCGTATTTTTTTTAAATACATACGTCCAGCAAAATACTCCACGTCCGTTCTCACTATAGAGTTCAGATGCCTAGACACATTCGGTTAATTAAAAACTAGATTGTTCCTCATATTACTGCACGAGTTTGGTTCGCGAAGATTATTATCTTTTTTTAAATAAAAATTTTTACAAAATACACGTAATAAATAATAATATAAAACTATATTACCTTTATGTTTTCGTGTAACCCGAGGAGTAAAATCGTTATATTTTATAAATCGAATACGCCATTTTTCGTTTAATAGTAAAAGTAATTTTTATATCATGACCTCGATGGCCTCTTAAATAGTCAATTAAAAAATACCTTTGGATGACATGAATAAAATACACACACACACACACACACACACACACACACACACACACACACACATATATATATATTATATTAGTTAAACTATGAATAAATTATTTATTATAAAAAAAAAACGGGTTAGCCAAAAATAACTGAAAAATAATGTACACGTTGTCAGAATGTTCTTAAAATAACAGAATATTAGTAGGTATTATATAAGTATATATACTATTATGAATTAAATAAATTACAATGAATTATTTTCTGTACTAATATATAATGTTAATTATTCACATTTTCCGCAAACTTGGATTTTTAATGATGATAAAATTAAACTGTTATTAAATTGTCTGTAAATGAGTTTTATTATTATATTAGATTTTGTGAGTCCTGTTTAATAAAAACGTTTTTCATTCATCGGTAAATATAATATGCACTTAGTTTTTTGACAAAATTATGTAATGAAAAGAGAACGTTTTCGATTAATTTGTTTGTAATGTTATTTGAAAAACTAAAAGTTATTGATATATTTAATTTAATAATAATTCGAAATATTTGATAGATCATTCAATGTATAAATCGTGACATGATAAGATAACTTCATATTTTACTTCAAAAACCACAAACAACACTTACCTACACATTTTATGCAAATCGGTATATATTATGATTATATTTTTTATTATCTAGGTAATAAATTATAACTGATAATATTATTAGTTTTAAATATAAGAAATTTATTAAAATTGTAGAATTGAATGATAATTAGAGGAACCAGGAATGCTGTGGGTATCGGATCAGATAGATCTCTCAACAAAACGTGTTTTACATGTTTAATGTTATTTGAAATCTGAAAGAACTTATATGGGTATAGATAACGGTATTTATATGCTCGATTTATTAAATAATCTTAATTTTATCTAATAAATGAATATTTAAAAATGTCTACTAGACATATTATGAATTCATTATATCTTGTATTCAAATTTGAATTGTTCACCCAAAACTACCATCGCCATTAAAATAAAATCTGTTCATGTATTATCATTGTAGAATTTACATATATTTAGCTTATAAAAGTAGTAATTATACGATATATACATTTTACCGGTTTTTGTCAAGATATTGTAATAAATATTCCAAATTTATAATTTTTAATATTTTTTTTTTTTTGTATGTCTACATAAACTGGTAACATTTACGTTTATCTTGGAAGAATAGGTTGCCCCTACCTTAATACATTTCTATGGACGCCCTTGAACCTGATACTTGATATACAAAACCTAAACATATTTATAATAAATTATAAATATAAAGCTACATAGAAATCACAAAGTTAGTACCACTTAATATTTACCAATATAAAAATTTATGATAATTAAACATTTAGTTTAAGATCTAGATAAATAAACAAAATAACAATTATGTTTATAGAAACATTTTAATTTAAATAATAATTAGAAAATTGGAGAATACGTTTATAAATATTATTAATTTTAATTTATGGTTTAATAGTATTCAATTTATTCTTCGTAATGTGCACGAAAATGATTAAAAAAATTGAATAGTAAATATAATCGATGGTGTCATTTAGTTCTGGAAAACGAATGAAATTATTTAATTATTATTTTAAAATGTGTATATTCGACTAAAACAAAATTTAAAAAATAACAGTATTAACTGGATAAATATATTTAAATCTAGTTTTTCCCTACTCCATTTTTAATTCTTATTAAATATTAATGATATTAAATATGAACACGTTCAAACAAACTTATTTATTATATTCATTGATCAAGTATTTAAATCAACGATCGGTTTAACCACTTAAAATATTAAACAATAATATAATATGTATTCGCAAATTTCATACAAACACTTAATACAAAGGTTTAGACAAAATATGGAAAAAAATGAGATTTTTCCAAGAGGGAAAAATATTAGATATATTTTTCCCTCCCAAAAATCAATATTATTAAACACAGGGCAAAATCTAAATTTTAAATTTAATCTAACAAACTACAAGGAAACTTTAAGGACATAAAATGATTAACATTTCCCGAAACCCTGAAAGTATACAGGTAACATTCTATGCTGTTGTAAATTATTAAGTGTTTATATGGTTAACAAGAAATTATTTTTATAATATGTATACATCTTTTATAATTATATTCCAAACAATGATGACTTTTAAAAAAATTTTTTGCAACATATAATGATATTGTATTTTAATAAAAAGTATTTTGGAATTTTATTTAATTTTTTTCGAATTTTACCAGAAACTGATATTTAATTTATTTTATAAATTATATTACAAAACGGACTAAGTCTAAAATGTAGTACATATCATTTTATATATACGAATTATACTTAATTACGAAATAATTACACTAAAGAATATATAGGTAGAAACACTTGTACGATAAAATAAAATAATTAAATTGAAGTAAGTACCTTTATTTAACAAGATATATATATATATATTTCTGAATACAAGTACAAATATAGAGTAATATGTGGTATTTTTAAACTATATACAATTTCAATAATGATATTTTATTTTCGGAAAAAACATGACCTCAGACGATATATTTTTCAATTTAAACCTCGCGAATTGGTCGTTCAGTCGGTTTATTTCATCGCATACATAACGTGTATGTAATGATACATATGTGTAGTCGTTTGGCTCATTTTATGATAAAATGTACCGAGAAAAAACCCTAGGAAAACAGTGGAAGAGTAAAAGAAAAATCAATATCAGAAGGTTGTTAGAATATATTTTCTGTTGATTCCGGCGTTTAAACAAGCGACGGGTGGCGAGAAATGAACGTCGTATATAGTATAATGTATTTGCACAGTAGTAATCAGAGAGTTGGGAAATATATATTTATGCTTGTGTTTGTGCGAGTACTATTTCTTTGGATTTCAAAATATTAAAATTATTTTTGAAGAATCTAATTAAGATTATTTTTCTTTGTGTCTACGGAAAACACTGTACCAGGGATTTTGTCGAGTATGAAGTGGAAAATGCAATTATGGAGTTATAAATGCAGATACTTTGTGCAGCACTCAGAAGTAATTTTTTGACTTATAGACATTTTAGTTACCTATAATAATTAATTAAATAATAATAATTATTATAATACTTTGCTAGTTTTATGGATATTGAGGTCAAAATTACAATAATTATATGTAGTCTATCAAGTCCATAAAAAATTATAGAAACATAATGGATATATGACCAAAATATTAAGTACGGAAATATTTATTAAAGTTCTTCAGTTAACAATAATATATCGACAAGGATTAGACAATCATGATTTATTAAAATATGATTTCAAAATTTTGCAAATTTAGTATCAGCAAAAATATATTTACTTTAGACAATGAAATTGAAAATATGCAACCGAGCAAAAAGCTTGAGTACGTTTTGAAAAAATTATTTTTGGCACTATTGGAATTTTCAGCAAATTTTGTTAATTTATATTTAGTTTTTCATTAAGATTTTCTATAATATTGCACCTGTGTATTGTGTTATAATAAGAGTAATTTACATTTGAATAAAGTACATTTTTGTCCTAGTTTGCAAGATAAAACTAATTTTTTTTATTATTGGTTATATCATACTCGGGAGGGAGTAGACATTTTCCCGGGAAGCACTATATTTTAGGGCACAACAATTTTTTTTTTTATTTCTCATTAACTTTATTTGTAACTAATAATATGTGTGTAATTCTACAAAATTATATGTACCAATAGGGTAACAAAATACTAATTTCCAGTGGTATATTTAAGGAATGCTGGAGCCTATAGAGGAGTAATTTCCCGGGAAGCATATTTTTTAGGGGCAGAAAAAATATATTTTTTACTTATCAACATTATTAACTAAGAAATCCTTTATACGCTAATGATCATCTTCCTCATGCAAGTGTATTTTTTTGGGGGGATTATTATCTTTTTATTTTATATTTTATTCACCTGCATAAACAAGAACAGTAATTATAATATACATTTTAATCAAGTCAATATAATTTTGGTTCTTAATATAGAATAATATTTTATTTTTTGTTTACCATTGGTTACAGAAAAACAGTACCCGTGCTGTTTTATATCATTCCATTGCCGGCATTTACCGGCGGGTCCGTTGGAGAACTATATTCAAAGAACTCCACCCATTTTAGTTGTGCTTCGTCGTGGAGTAATTAGAGAATTCTTAAGCACCTTAATTATCCAGTGATCTTCATCGTGGCATTATGTTACATGTAACCTATCAGGCTATTACCAGGCTATTACCACTAGGACTTAACCATGTTTGGTTTGGCGTACTTCTCGCTTGTTATATTGGATAAGTGCGGAAGACTCAGACATGGGATATGACGGCCGTAATCATCTCTGACTATGTGTTTCGTCTTGGTCAGCGAATCCCATTTTCTAGATGACCTAGTTACATCACTTCTTCCTCCTTAGAGAGCCATTATGAATCCAAAACGACCAGGTCTAAAGATCTGTGTCGCGGAGATGAATGCTTAACAAGTCTGATCTGATAGTTCCCACGACTTAACTAAGGTTTTTGCTTCAAAGTGGATAATCCGCTCAGAGGACTTCAGAGTGAGATCATTACCTACCGTTGGTGTTGTATTCGGATGCCTCGGATGCCTCGGATGCCATTCACTGCGTGTTACACCGGATGTGCCTCCTCTGCATTAGTTCAATCTCCGGCGGGTTTTTCCTAGGACGATCATCCCGGCCAGAAATATTTTTTAAGTATCCAGATCCCAACTACTAGCTGCTTATTTGGACCGTGTTAGTAAGGTCATATATGTTCCGTCTCGGGCCCAGCCACCACCCTGGTTTAAAATATGCCATATCCCGGTTCGTTTCAATTCTAAAAGCAAATTCTGTATGTTATTTATTCTTGGGATGATTCCTTGAATGGGTGGAAGACACATTCTTCACAAAGGAAGAGTTTGAGGAGGATCGGCATATCTAAAAACCCAGGATCCATCCACAGGATAACGTCGATGAATTTGATACATGGTAGAAATTGGAATGGCTTAATACTTTACGTTCGACCCCGGTGCAAAGCAAGGTTTCACTGCATCTGGCCGTGCCTTACGGGGAACACTACACACCTCGTGCGCAGTTGTGCCATTCAGCCGAATCAGTTGCTTAGATAGCGTAACCGAAATATTTGGACTTATCCACCTCCAGTACGACCTGAGTATGACCACGGGCTCCCTCCTAGTGATTAAACTCACTTGAACGCGAACTTCTTTCCGAAAGCTCTATGTGGCACCTAACTGCCTAATCCTCACCAAAGTCTAATTCTCAGAACTAATATGAAAAGTGCATATACTTAAAGCAACAAAGTTCTTAATGCATGCAAATTAATTATTGGAATTGTTAATATTCTTATATTTACGTTTAAAATGTATGGGGGTCAATAAACCACCACGCACATGCTTAAAGGTTAACAATTATCCTCTAAAAATTGAGAAATATGTAGGTATAAAATATACCAAGTCACGATATCCAGGGAGTTTTTTGATTAATTTAATTAAATTTTTTTAGTTTAGATTAAACTTCATATATATTATACTAACATGTAGTTTAATACTCCAACCAATAAGTTATAATAGGTAAACAGACGAAAATAAAATGAAAACTTAAGAAATATTTATGAATTTTTTTTATTTAGACATAAGGAAATTTGTATTTTACCTAGATATAATATTAATTTGTATACTTTAATTTATTTCAATCTCCATTTAGATAAAAATGTATTTATCTGGGCCTTACCCTAACTATATGATTTCAAAATGCTATAAAAAAAACTTAATTTATTTTGTATACACATACCTATACGTTATTATAATTATAAGTTTAATCATAATAATGTTTAATACTATACGCATACCGTCGTGTTAGTACTATAAATGTATTTACTTTCGGAATATTTATTGCCAAATAATTAATTTTGGGGCAACATATTACAACAATGCAACTTCCAAAGAATTTACGACCGGAAAATTACCGAGGAATGTTTTATAATTAAAATTAATTTTGGTAATATATCGGTACACGTTTAGTCATTTATATCATAATTTATTATTAAAAACACCATAAAATATCTACATATTCAATAAAACGTAATGAATGAAACGCGTCGATTTGATCACCAAATTTGGTAAACTACCTATACTATTGTGTTCCCAATGACCGGTATCGTCGATTTTATTACCTAGTAAATATGTTCGAAATGTTGAACACTTTTTGTGCTTTAAATTTAATTGAATTTTTTTCAACAAAATTTTACAAATTTATAGTCTATGTATAGTATAGTATAATATTATACAAGCACAAGTAGCTATAAGTCGCTGGTTTGCCGTTCAGCTTCTTAATTTTTAAGACAATTCTCATTTTTCCAGACCTATTATACTCGATTCAAATGATTTTTAGCTGAATAATTAAATTTGTCAAAACATTTTGAATAGCTATTAATAAAAATGTTTTATAATTTGTATACACATGACCCAAAAATAAGGTATTTTAAAGTATTAATATAGGTATAGAAAATATTTTTAAAAAGGACTCTATATATACATGCATGTATATTATATGTTAATGACATTAAAACACGTTCTATAGCCTTCTAAGTACCCACAAATTCTCTTCTAATTATCATAGACGAAAAATTTAAACAAAATATGATATATATATAAATATTTACTATAGTGAAACATAAATGCTTAGTTTAAAAATATAATTAATATAAAATATTTTTCAATTTTTTAAAATTAATTACAAATTTTAAATGTTTGAATATACTCATCGAACAAAAACTCTATGCTCGGTCTTAGCTTATGTTTTAATATTTTATTTAATGTAATTTATTCTCTTTAATGATACATTTTGATCAAACCGTGATCAGAAAGCCATAAGTAGTTTGTAAACAAATGTAAAATGTAAACAAATTGTAAATAAATAGATATGAACCTATTTGTAGATTACTTTTATAATAATTGATTTTCACATTTTGTAATTGTTACATTTCCATTATTTAAGTTTTTTTTTTTTAAATTAACTTTACAGAACACCTTAAAATTAGATGGTATAACATTCTCTTAATGTTCCGGACCAAAATGTTTAACATTTAGTTTTCTCTCGCGGTCTGGATTGGGTTAATTATAGCAGTAAATTATTCCGTAGATATACTATATAGTACCTACTGTATTTCAATTTTAAATGTTATTTTTTTTCGATTGTTTATTTATAAGTACAATATTCAAATATAAAACCCTAATCTCTGTATATTTTTGAATATCTAATATACAGTTTAGTATATAAATAACATATATAGTTATAGGTACACGTTCAGTTCTAAATTTATCGAAGATTTATGGACGAAAAATAAAACGCAATATGCACTGATATGGAAATAATTGTTTTAATGCGGTTTGAAATACAATATATATTTAATTGAATATAAATTCAAAAATGATTGTAACGTGTCTGCGTAGATATTATACAAGATAATATACAATATTGAAAAAAAAAAACAATCGACCAGACGGGGTGCATCATTCATGACCAACGCAATTTCTATTTACATTAAAACTTAATGCTGTTCGAATAACGTATGAGGAAAAATATCAAGTTTTATAAAACATAACTCTATATAATAACAATTTTAATTTTATCTCTAGACTACATTATAACAGAATATATTATGATAAACCATAAACGGAACAAAAATTATAGGAGATTATGGAAGATTGATGGATAGATAAAAGTTATACGTATAAGATGTTATAAATAAAATTAAATATCCCATATGCGTATTCAAATTTTATTCGTAGAATAAAAAACTATATTGCTTATTTTATTTTATTTTTAAAAAAAAGATTTAAGCCATAAATAGTGAAAACTTTAAAAGCTCTTAGAAAAACCAAAAAAGTAAAATATGTATTTATATTTATATATTATTTTTTATAACATATATATATATATATATATAAGAAGTATAATTTGTAATAAAGTCTTTAGTTCAATATCAACTTTTTTTTTTCTTCTATCCCGAGTGTCTGAATATATAAAAATAATAATAAAAATGGAAACATTGCGGTTGTAATATAATATTATGGCGGTTTTATATTAGGTATACTCTAAACCATCATAATAATATAAAAATAACGTTTTGTTATTAATTTTTTTTATAATCGATCCGAATTCAAAAAATGTACAAAGTCGATTATAACAATGACGTTTTATTGTTAGGATTTAAAATATTCGAGTTTATTTTCGCGTGGAATTGACGTAGAATTACGATGTGGAATAAATGCAGTTTACGATGGCCGTAATCGGGGGAAAAAAAAAAAAAAAAAAAAAACAATTACACAAGTAATAAATAATAAACTGAAATCTACTGAGCTCGACTAATAATTAAATTCACGCGGAATTCAATGTTATCGACAAATAATATCTAAATGCACGTTAAAAGCCGTGTCTATAATGATATTATACGTACATATCCTTCACCGCCACGGTTAAGTTATTTTATTTATACATTTTTTATTGCTTTTTTTATCATATTTTGTTGTACGTACAAATTCAAATGGCATTTGCGACCAGGTGTATGGGTAAATATTATTTCACGTTTTACCCGTTCCGCCGTAAATATATTATATTCAAACGCACGAGAACGCAAACAATGTCCATTATTTCATTTAGTATTATTCTAAACATTTTCCTGGCCAACGATGATGTTCAACGAGAAACGTTGTCATTTTTAACGCAATGCGCCATTTACCCGGCGATAACGGCGTGAAATTAATCCGACGAACAACAATTAATCGTCTTAAGTTTGACGAACTTTTTACCGACGACGGAATTTATATTGTGTAAACGGTGACGAGTGACGAGAGCCGGTTTCGGTGGACGTTGAAACATAAAATTCGAAAAAAAAAAAAAATATAAAATCAGAAAAAATCTAATAAATTATATTGTTAAGTGGCATTTATACATACGCTTTCTATTCATATCTCCGCGAGCAGTCGTACGGTTAGGTGGGGAGGGTATTGACACGAGTATAGTTGTACGCGTATACGGTTTTCGACACAACATAATGATCGTTTTAAAATATTTTCACCGACACGACTTGTCGAAATTTCGTTGAAAAACCATAACGTTAACAGCAGCATTTAAAATATCAGTACTTGGGGGTAGTAGGTACCTACTGGAGCCCTGCACGGGCCGGGACCGGGCCGGGCCGAGCTAGGAATCAAGTATCAGTTATTGGACCGGACTGGGAAATTAAATCCTTATATTACATCTAAAGCGTCTTCAATTTATTTTCAAAATATATATATGTTATGATAAATTTAGACGCACGTGCCGTCGGAATCCCCAATTTTATTACCAACAGTAATGAGTATATTCGGTGTTCGTCAATTGCGCCGAAAACAGGGACGTAGCCAGGATTTTATTTCGGGGGAGGGGGGGGGGTCAAGTAAAAAAAAAAAAAAATAATAATAATAAGTAATTTTAACCATTCTTATTATTTAAGGAAAAATCAAATTTGTAATGACGTACAGAATATGCTATAATATTTATATATATATATAAAAAAATATTTTTGTTATTCAATAGGTAAAATAGGTAAGTATATAGTAATAATTATTGTATTATAATAAATATAAATATTGTATAGTAAAAAAAAAAACTGTAGGTATAAGTATAATATAGATATAATAAAATTATAATTTATAATAATAATTTTCTTTTTGATTTTGCCATTATATCCAACACGTCTTTTGGTGAAACTGATATTTCCCAGTGA